>MU742173.1:0-58229 GCA_026770625.1 Nicotiana glauca
ACTGATCCCATGTCAAAGCTGGGGACCCTGCTGGTCTAGATAGACAAAAATCTCTCCACCAAGTCTTGGCAGATCTTGCAAGCCTGAAGGTGCAAAAATTGACCCCGTTGGTCTCCACTATACCCATAGTCCTGAGAATTTTATGACAACTGAATAGAATATCCTGGGGATCCTCCAAGGAAGCACCGCTGAAGGTGGCGGTAAAAAGCTTGGAGAACTGATCAATTCTCCACAAAGCATCAGAAGACATGGCCGCTCCATCTCCGGCCTGAGCTGTAGTGCCTGTCTGAGCTGCCACTACGGGCTGAACCACTGCTGCCTGAGTCTGGGGAGCTACCTTCTCCAGAGTACGCGTAGCAGGAGTCTGAACCCTTCCTCCAGCCTGAGAAGTGGCTGGTGCTAATGGCAACAAACCTACCCTAACGACACTGTCCATAAAGCCTGCTATCCGAACTAAAGCATCCTGAAGATCCAGGGTGAACATGACCCCTCCTGGGACCTGAGCTGGGCCTACTGGAGCTGCTGGGGCTGGAGCCTCCTCACCATCATCAATATGAGGCTCCACCTCTGGAACTGCTGCCTGGAGCTGAGCTCTGCCCCTACCACGGCCTCCGGCACGACCACGGCCTCTGCCTCTCGCGGAAGCTGCTACTGGAGGCTCGGGTTGCTGCGCAGTAGAAGAAGACGCACGTGTTCTCGCCATCTGCAAAAGAATAGAGTAGAAGGACAATCAGTATTTGAGAAATAGATTCGCACGACAAGAAAGAACAAAAGTGAAATGCTTCCTAACTCCGTAGCCTCTGGGGGATAAATACAGATGTCTCTGTACCGATCCCTCAGACTCTACCAAGGTTGTCTGTGAGCAGCGAGACCTATGTAACTTAGAGCTCTGATACCAACTTTTCACGACCCGGATTTATCCCACCATCGAGCATCGTGATGACGCCTACTAACGAAGCTAGGCCAGCCAAACATTATACATTCTCTATCAACATCACCAATAAAATATACTGTCAACAATTAATAAATACGGAAGACTTTTAGGTTTAATAAGATAGTATAAGAATGCAAAATTTCAAAACACATCACTACCCCAAAACCTAGTGTCACTAGCTCACGGACTACTAGAAAATACTACAACCAATCTGAATGAATAAAAATACATAAGTCTGTTTCGGAACAATGAAAACAAACTGAAATAAAGGAAAGGGACTTCGGCCTGCGAACGCCAGCTAGGCTACCTCGAAGAGTCCCCGGGCTGATGATAACTCCTGGAATAAATATCCTACTGCCGCTGTCCGAAATCTGCTCCTGGATCTGTGCACACAAAAATGCACAGAGTGTAGTATCAGCACAACCGACCCCATGTGCTGGTAAGTGCCTGTCCTAACCCCGGCGAAGTAGTGACGAGGCTAGACAGGACTACCTAATCAACCTGTACAATTCTATATACATATATACACCAAAACAACAGAAATACTGAAGCTAAACAAATAAGAGGGAGGGAACATGCTGTGGGGAGTACAATTGAATATACAGTTTATCAGTGTAATTAATAAATAGGGCACAACAATAATTATCACAGAATAAGAAATTCAATAGTTGCACGGCATCAACCTTCGTGCTTTTACTCTCATTCTCACCCAAACAATCATATAAAAATGCACGGCATCACCCTTCGTGCTTTTCCTCACATAACTCTCATTTCATGGCACGGAATGACCCTTCGTGCAAATATAATCAAATCAGAGCATGGAATGTACCTTCGTGCATAATTAGTCACAACATAGCACGGAATGACCCTTCGTGCAATTATAATCAGAAATAGCACGGAATGACCCTTCGTGCAATATCACTCTTCCTCACCCAAACAGCAGTCACAACCAAACGGGCAAGAAGAATAAATAAATAACAAGTACTATCCCTGCAAGGGAGTAACAACAATAACAACTGGGTCCCGGCAAGGGAACAATAACAATAACTTTCACAACCCGGCAAGGGTAATACTCAGTAATTTTAACCATCCCGGCAAGGGATGTATCACAATTCCTTTCAATACTTTCAACTTTAACTCAATAGTATTTATAATTCGAGCCAACGCTTCACAATATTAATATTTCACAATTTAATTCTCAACTCTGCACAGTCGTAGCAAATTATACTTTAACTTAAGTGAATTTCCAAATTTATCTCAAAACATGTACAAATAAAAACCCACGGTCATGCTAGACTCCGGTGTATAGACACTCGTCACCACGCCTATACACCGCACTCGATCATTTAGCAAATAGCAATTTATTATACTCTAATCCTATTCCCTCAAGCCAAAGTTAGATCAAACACTTACCTCGAAGGTTTACGGCCAACTCAATCCTCGAGCAAAGCCTTTCCTTTCGAATTTCGCTCCAATTCAATCGTATCTATACACAATTTATTTAATATCATCAATATTACTCAACAATCCAACCCAAATGCCTAATGAAAGTCTTTCTAACATTCTGTCCAAAAATCGCAAAACTGACCCCGGGTCCACTTGGTCAAAACCCGAGGTTCGAACCAAAATAAATTCACCCATACTCCCACGAGTGCAAATATATAATTTGTTCTTAAATCTGACCCCAAATTGGGATTGAATTACCCAAAATTCTCAAAATCCTAACTTTGCTTAAAACCCTTAATTTCTACCTTAAATTTCATGATTTAGGGCTAAGATTTCAAAAATAAATGAAGAAAATTGAAAGAAATAAGTGGAACAATGCTTACCCAAGAAGTTTTGATGAATGAGAGCTTCAATGGACGCCTAAGTGCTTGGAGAAGAAAGGGTCTCAGGTGTTTTTATGAAAATCCCGTCACTGGTTCTGTTTTTAACTTAAAAATTAGCTGGGCAAAATTGTTCATCGCGTTCGCGACACACCTGTCGCATTCACGATAAAGGGAGACGGGTAAGCATCGCGTTCGCGTGAAAGAGGCTGCGAACGCGAAGAGTAAAAGGCTGGGGGTCCAAGGATTGGTCTACGCGAACGCGTGGACCTACATGCGAACGCGAAGCAAGAGGGATCTAAGGAAGCACGAACGCGATGGATTTTACACGAACGCGAAGAAGGCTGGGGCACTGGTCATCGCGAATGCATGACTAGGTCGCGTTCGCGTAGAGCAAATGACTTGTGCAAGAATTGCAGAAAACCTGTTATGATTTTTGGTGAAAAACAACTCCGAACCACCTCCGAATCTCTCCTGAGCCCTCGGGGCTCCAAACCAAATATGCACTCTTACTCAAAAATATCATACGAACTTGCTCGAGCGATCAAATCGCTAAAACAATATCGAATTCAACGAATCAAACCCCAAAACTCCTAAATTTCATTTCAAAGTTCATGACTTCCAAATTTCCCACTTTTAGTCCGAAATACGTCAAACGACGTCCGTTTTCAACCAAACTTTACAGGAAGCACTTAACCAATATTTATGACCTGTACGGGGCGTCGGAACCAAAATATGAGCCCGATACCTATATTTTCTAACTCATTTTCATTTTCATTTTTCCTTAATAATTTTAGAAAATAATTTAACAGAAAAATTCTTTTACCGGGGTTCTGGACCTCGGATTTCGACTCTGGACACATGCCCGAGTCTTATATTTTTCTACGGACCTTCTGGGACCGTCCAATCTCGGGTCCGGGTCCGGGTCCGGGTCCGTTTACTAAAAATGTTGATCAAAGTCAACTATATCAATATTAATATCATAATTTCTCAAATTTTTCACAGAATTCATATATTTTAACATAAAAGCTTTCCGGCTACGCGCCCGGACTGTGCACACAAATCGAGGCAATAGAAAAAGAGGTTTTCAAGGCCTCGGGAGCACGGAACAGATGAGAAAAACAGGTGATGACCCTTTGGGTCGTTCCATTAGGGGAAACCTTTGTAAGGTCATTGATTTTATCCCTGCTAGCTACAAATTTTGTAACTTTTTCTTTTTTTGAACCCCCTTGGTGATAATCCTGCCTCCGCCACTGTATGCGGGTGCAGTGTGGGACGAGGCGGTTAAAATAATTTTTAAAAAATTTAAAGCGGGCGGGCTTAATGCGGGGCAGCTTTGAATTTTATCTTTTATGAAACAAAGCAACAATATCTACCCAATATAATTTCACCAAGTAGGGTCTGGGGAGATATGATGTACGCAGCCTTACCCGGGAGATTGTTTCCGAATGACCCTCGTAAAAAGGTGAAGAAATCCATGATAGCAAGACAAATAGTTAGAAAACTAAATTGGAGATAACAACAAAGAATAACAAGATAGTATCGATAACAAGTAATATCAAGATAGTATATTTAGACAGATAAATCCAAGGCAGCACACGAGAATATAATGAAGCCTGCTAGCAAACTACGGAATTACCAAAGGTAAGTAGTAACCGAACAAAACACGCGGCTATAGCAAACTAAGGAAAAAAAGGGTACCATACTAGCACTAATACTATCGAACTAGGGAAAACAAAGGGAAGCGTCCGACTACCTACTAACCTTACACCCTAATCTTCTACCTCCACACCCTTCTATCTAGGGTCATGTCCTTGGTCAGCTTAAGTTGTGCCATGTCCTGCCTGATCACTTCACCCAAGACTTTTTAGGTCTACTTCTACCCCTCCACTCACCTCCCAAGACCAACCTCTCACATCTCCTGGAGCAGCTGTATTTCTCCTCTTAACATGCCCAAATAACTGCGCCATGTATTTTTTATGAAACAAAGCAATCACTTCAAATACAATATTAGAGATTCACCATGAAAAATGGTATCTCAGGTGCACGTTAGCAGAATAGCTCTAACTTTAAGGGATAAAAATGGCATCTGAAATACCCATCAACTTTTTAGCAGCTCAGCATGAACGTGGTGGCATAACTGTCATTAACCTTTACGGGATAAAAATGGCATATGAAAGAATGTAAACATAAAACGTGGGTAATTTTTTCCATTAATATAAACATAAAATGTGGGTAATAATTACCGCAAACTACGGTAATTATTTATTTACATTAATTTTTTATATTTAAAAACGATAATTGTTACTATTATAGAATGTTCATATCGAGAAATGTGGCAGAAAAATATATTATAATTGTTAAAAGGAATAGTTATAAAGCTTTTAAGATTTGTTTTATTTCGGCTCTATTTTGCTGATAGTAATTAAATATTCCTAATTAAGTATGAACGCAAAATTTAAAAGAAATACATTATGCATATTGCAACTGACTAATTAGGTGAAAGAATCTGGTCTCTCTTATTTCAGGGGCAGTGCGTGGTTAGTTTTATACATTTAAAAAATTATGTTACTACTAATGAGATTAATTGCTATAAGAATGTAATTTCACACTACGACAAAAAAAAATATAATTGCTTGAATAATATGAAACTCTCCATTTTATAAAATAATAAAATGTTAAACTAGTTTGCTTTAAAAAAAGGAAAAAAATTAAGTGGGACGGGGCGAGGCAGGGCAGGGCAGGGCAGGTCCAGACGAGGCGGGTTGAAAGTTGAAAAAATAGGTATGCGGGGGCAGGCAGGTTGACATTTTTTTGGGTTTTACCAAACTCACCCCGCACCACTGTCATCCCTACCTAATTAGCACCTTAAAATGAATTTGATCCCAAGTATTACAGCTCTGTCAATTGCAGGAAAATGATACCAAAAATAATAACAATAATAATAATACTACAATAATATTATTTGTGAGCGAAAATACACCAATTGGCTTGAGTCATGCTGGCACTGCCCTTAGAAACTATTTCAGCAATGTAAAACTGTTGGGTCATCACCTGTTTTTCTCTCTTTTTCGCGCTTCCGAGGTCTTGAAAACCTCACTTTTAGTTTCCTCGATTTGCGTGTGCAGTCCGGGCGCGCAGCCAGAAAGCTTAAATATGAATTCTGTGTAAAAATTGATGAATTTTGATATTAATATGATTAAAGTTGATTTTGGTCAACATTTTGGGTAAACGGACCCGTACCCGTGATTGGACGGTCCCGGAGGGTCCGTAGAAAAATATGGGACTCGGGCGTATGCCCGAAATCGAAATTCGAGGTCCCGAGCCCGAGAAATGAATTTTTAAAAGAAATTATTTTCCTGAAATTTATATGGAAATTTGAAATGAAAATGGATTAGAAGACTGTGGTATCGGGGTTGTATTTTGGTTCCGACACCCGATACAAGTCTTATATATGGTTTAAGCGCTTTCTGTGGAATTTTGTTGAAATCGGATGTCATTTAACGTATTTCGGACCTAAATATCTAAAAGTGAAAGTTTAAGAAGTTTGATGAAAAAGTGTTGATTTTGAGGTTTGATTTCTCGTTTATGATGTTATTTTGGCGATTTGATCGCTCGGTTAAGTTTGTAGGATGTTGTCGAGTTAGTGTGTCCGATTGGTTAGGAGCCCCGAGGGCTCGGGAGTGTTTTCGGAGGTGTTCGGGATGGTTTAGGACTTAGGATTATAGCAGATTTTCTGCAATTTTTGCAAAGGTATTCCTTTCTTCGTGTTCGCGGCCTTCATCTCGCGTTCGCGAAGCTTCCCAGGTTCCCTTCTTCGCGTTCGCATCACAACCCTCGCGACCGCATAAGCCAATTCTAGAAACCCAAAAATTCCTTCTTCACGTTCGCATTACACGGTTCGCGAACGCGTAACTTTACCAGTTTCCACACCGCGTTAGCGTGGCTCTTCACGCATTCGCGTATAACAATTCCCGGACCCCTCAACTTTTCCCTTCGCGTTTGCATTCCCCAAATCGCGAACGCGATGCCCTGTTCAGTTGACCATCCCGAATGCGACCTCTCTCTCATGAACGCGTAGGGCAAATTCTCCCAGTTATATTTTTAAGTTTCCAGAATTAAACACATACGGGTTTCACTCAAAATACAGGAGTCCATTGGAGCCCCCATTCTTCAAGACCATTTGGGTTAGTAAATCCCCACTTATTTTCTTCATTTTTTCTTCGTTAATTAGTGAATCCTAAGCTTAAATCCCATGGATTAGGGTTGAAATTGGGAAAAATGGGTAGAGTTAGGGCTTTTTCGATTTTCTTTGATTTAGACCTTATTTTGGGGTCGAATGTGAAAACAAATTATATATTCGGGCTCGTGGGGGAATGGGTGATATGGAATTGGTTCGAACTTTGTGTTTGACCAAGTGGGCCCGGGGTCGATTTTTGGAATTTTTGGAAGAAAGGTTGGGAATCTATATTAAGGCATTGGGCTTAATTATTTAGCTATTATTGATATTATAAAGTCGTTATTTCATAGATTTGATTGAGTTGGAGCCGAATTCGGGAGGGAAAGCGGTCATTGTGGATTGATTTAGCCGTGAAAGTTGAGGTAAGTGTTTGGTCTAACTTTTGCTTGAGGGAATAGGAGTAGAGTCTTATTTGCTAATTGCTATTTGTTGAGTATGGTGTATAGGCATGGTGACGAGTATCTATACACTGGTGTCTAGCATGACCGTGTGTCCTTATATTGAGATTGTCCTGAATTGTTGTTACTTTTCCATGCTTATTCGATGATTTCTATATACTGTAAAGAGCATGAGACAGAGATTATGATTACTAAACTCCGTGGAGCAATGGCTCGAGTTGTGGTACGGATTGAGAAGGTATATGATATGAAATGACTCTTGGAGCGATGGCTCGAATATTAAAGTGAAGTATAAGTGAGAAGTGTAAGAAAGAGAAAGAGTTGATGGTTCCTCCCTTGCCGGGCTGTGTTATTAGTTTGGTTGATTTTCTCCCTTGCCGGGATTTAGCTATGTTGTTATATTCCCTTGCCGGGATTGCTATTATTAGTTGTTACCCCCTTACCCCTTACCCCTTACCCCTTACTTGCGATTTTTGACTGGGTGAGGTTTGTTGTTTTATATGGATCGTGTTGCACGCCGCAACAGTGATAATCGTGGATCGGGTTGCACGCCGCAACAATACTATATATTTATGGATCGGGTTGCACGCCGCAACAACACTGTATATTTATGGATCGGGTTGCATGCCATAACAGTGATAATTGAGGATCGGGTTGTACGCCGCAACAGTATTGTATGTGATCGGATCGGGTTGCGCGCCGCAACAAATTATAGCTTAAGTGTGTTTATTCCGGATTTAAGTTTCTGTTTGCGGTTCTATCCTTAAGTTTAGACTTCTTGTTTTAACTGTTGCCCCCTCCCCTCACAACATGTTTTCCCCTCCTTTTATAAACTGCTTATTCCCTGTTTATTTTCCGCAATATATTTCATAACTGCACAGGTTTATCTGGATGTCTGGTCTAGCCTCGTCACTACTTCGCCGAGGTTAGGCTAGGCACTTACCAGCACATGGGGTCGGTTGTGCTGATACTACACTCTGTGCATCTTTTTTGCACAGATTACAGCGCCGGAGCATCAGCTTTTGGACAGCAATAGGAGCTTTGGGAGCTGACTTTAGCTAGAGATTTCGAGGTAACCTTGCTGACGTCCGCATGGCCCGGAGTCCCTTCTATTTTTGTCATTCGTTTGTTATCCTTGTACCAGAACAAACAGTATTGTGTTTTATTCAGACCTTGTGTTTAGCATTCTATAGGTGTTCGTGAGTTAGTGACTCCAGTCTTAGGTAGAGGATGTAATTGAATTTCCGCACTTGTTTTCAGTTTATTTATATTTGAGACTTCCACTTTATTATTAAAGGCTTCGTTGTTTCTAATATTGTCGATGTTCGTTAAAAGAGGTAATTGATAATTGGCTTGCCTAGCTCCTATTAATAGGTGCCGTCACGACTTCCGAGGCTGGGAAATTTAGGTCGTGACAAGTTGGTATCTGAGTTCTAGGTTACATAGGTCTCACGACTCATGGACAAACTCGGTAGAGTCTGAGGGATCGGTACGGAGACATCTGTATTTATCCCCAGAGGCTACAGAGTTAGGAAAAATTTCGCTTTTATTCTTTCTTGTCGTGCGATTCTGTTTCTCTAATACTGATTGTCTTTCTATTCTGTTCTTTCACATATGGCGAGAACACGTGCTTCCTCTTCTACCACGCAGCAGCCCGAGCCCCCAGCAGCAGATCTTACAAGGGGCAGAGAGCGAGGCCGAGGCCGTGCCGGAGGCCGAGGTAGGGGCAGAGCTCAGCCCCGAGCAGCAGTCCCAGAGGTGGAGCCTCATGTTGATTATGATGAGGAGGTTCCAGCCCCAGTAGCTCCGGTGGGCCCAGCTCAGGTCCCAGAGTGGTTCATAGCCACCCCAGTTCTTCAGGACGCTTTGGTCAGATTGTTAGGCTTTATGGAGAGCGTCTCTCGAGCGGGTTTGCTTCCAGTAGCACCAGCCACTTTTCAGGATGGAGGAGTTCAGACTCCTACTACGTGTACTTTGGAGCAGGTAGCTCCCTAGGCTCAGGTTCCAGTGGTTCAGCTAGTTGTGGCAGTTTAACCGGGTATTGTGACTCAGGCCGGCGATGGAACAGCTATGTCCGCAGATGCTTTGTGGAGGCTTGATAGGTTCTCCAAACTCTTCACCACCACATTCAGCGGTACTTCTTCACAGGATCCACAGGATTTCTTATTTAGCTGCCATGAGATCCGTCGGACTATGGGTATTATGGAGACCAATGGGGTCGACTTCGCCACCTTTTGACTAGCAGAATCCGCCAAGACTTGGTGGAGGGACTATTGTTTATCCATACCAGCATGGTCGCCATCATTGACTTGGGACCAGTTTGTAGAGTTATTTTTGGAGAAGTTTCTCCCAGTTACTCAGCGAGAGGCTCTTCGCAGGCAGTTCGAGCGCCTCCAGAATGGCTCTACGACAGTTACTCAGTATGAGACCCGGTTCGTTGATCTAGCATGCAATGCTATTGTTATACTCCCCACCAAGAGAGAGAGAGGGTGCGGAGGTTTATTGATGGATTGATTCAGCCAATCCATCTCCAGATGGCTATGGGAGCCGGGAGTAAGATTTCTTTTCAGGAGGCGGCCAACGCGACCCATAGAGTTGAGATGGCTCTTGCATGGGGAGGTGGTCATGGGTTGGATAAGAGGCCCCGTCACTCAGGCAGATTCAGTGGTACCTCATCTGGAGGTAGAGATTCTTATGGTAGAGGCCATCCCCCTAGGCCCTTTCAGTCAGCTCTCTAGGTCTCTCATGGTACTTCAGAGGGTAGTGGTTCTCAGCTGCATTATTCTGGCCAGCAGGTTTGCAGTTCTCCATCAGCACCCATCAGTGCCCCACCACTTTAGAGTTTCTGGGGTGGACATTCAGGTCGACAAGCTCAGTCATAGTCTTCTCAGCTGCAGCATTCGGGTGGATGCTAAGAGTGTGGTGATTATGGTCACATCAGAAGGGCTTGCCCGAGGTTGAGGGGTGCTCAGTCACAGCAGCAGGGTCCTCGTCCTGTGATACAGCCAGCAGGTGATCCATAGGCCGCCCAGCCAGCTAGAGGCGGGGGTAGAGGCCATAGAGGTGGAGGTAGAGATCATAGAGGTGCAGCTCGGACCGCCAGAGGTAGAGGCCAGCCAGCAGCTGATCGTCCCAGAGATATGATTCAGGGAGGTGGGGCCCAGCCTCGGTGTTATGCTCTTCCAACCAGGCCAGAGTTTGAGTCACCAAATGCAGTTATTACATATACTATTCTAGTCTGTGATAGGGATGCTTCAGTGCTATTTGACCCTAGGTCTACGTATTCGTATGTGTCGTTCTATTTTGCACCCTACTTTGTCATGCCTAGTGATGCTTTGTGTATTCCTGTTTATGTATCTACACCGGTGGGTGATTCTATAGTGGTCGATCGAGTTTATCGTTCTTGTGTGGTAGTGTTTGAGGGTCTTGAGACCCGTGTTGATTTATTGCTCTTAGACATGGTGGATTTTGACGTTATATTAGGGATGGATTGGTTGTTCCCGTATCATGCTATCTTGGATTGTCATGCCAAGACTGTGACCTTGGCTTTGCCAGATTTGCCCCATTTGGAGTGGAGAGGGACCCCAGGGCATACCACCAACAGAGTTATTTCATATGTGAAGGCTCGACGCACGGTGGAGAAGGGGTGTTTAGCTTATCTGGCGTACGTTCGCGATTCTAGCGCAGAGGTCCCTTCTATTGATTCTGTTCCTATTGTTCGGGAGTTCCCCAAGGTTTTCCCTTCAGACCTACCAGGTATGCCACCTGACAGGGATATTGATTTTTGTATTGATCTGGCTCCGGGCACTCAGCCCATTTCTATCTCACCGTATCGTATGGCCCCGCCAGAGTTGAAAAAGTAAAAGGATCAGTTGTAGGATTTGCTGGAGAATGGTTTCATTATACCTAGTGTTTCTCCTTGGGGTGCGCCGGTGTTATTTGATAAGAAAAAGGATGTATCGATGAGGATGTGCATTGACTATCAGCAATTGAAGTGACAATTAAGAACAAGTATCCACTGCCCAGGATTGACGATTTGTTCGACCAGCTTCAGGGTGCGAAGGTGTTTTCAAAGATAGACTTGAGATTTGGCTATCATCAGCTGAGGATTAGGGCATCTGATGTCCCTAAGACAGCATTTCGCATTCGGTATGGGCATTATGAGTTCCTGGTCATGTCTTTGGGTTGACCAATGCCCTGGCAGCATTTATGGAGTTGATGAACCGAGTGTTCAGGCCTTATTTGGACTTGTTCGTGATAGACTTTATTGATGATATTCTGGTGTACTCCCGCGGCCAGGAGGAGCACGAACAGCACCTCATAGTGGTTCTTCAGACTCTGAAGGATAGTCAGTTATATGCTAAGTACTCGAAGTGTGAGTTCTAGTTGAGTTCGATTGCATTTCTAGGTCACTTTGTATCAGTAGAGGGTATTCAAGTGGACTCGAAGAAGATTGAAGCAGTTAAGAACTGGCCTAGACCAGCATCAGCCACCGAGATTTGGAGTTTCTTGGGGTTACCAGGCTATTATCATCGGTTCATGGAAGGATTTTCATCTATTGCAGCCCCGATGACCAGATTGACCCAGAAGGGTGCCCAGTTCAGATGGTTAGATGAGTGTGAGGTGAGCTTTCAGAAGCTCAAGACAGCTCTGACTACAACACCGGTATTGGTTTTTCCCACAGGTTTAGGGCCTTATACGGTCTATTGTGATGCTTCCCGTATTGGACTTGGTGCAGTATTGATGCAGGATGGCAGAGTCATTTCTTATGCTTCGAGGCAGTTGAAGAAGAAGAATTATTCGCTTCATGATCTAGAGTTGGCAGCCATTGTTCATGCTTTGAAGATTTGGAGGCATTACCTATATGGTGTGACGTGTGAGGTGTACACCGATCAAAAGAGTCTTCAATACTTGTTCAAGCAAAAGGAGTTGAATTTGAGTCAAAGGAGATGTTTAGATTTATTGAAATATTATGATGGTACTATTTTGTATCACCCGGGGAGAGCCAATGTGGTGGCCGATGCATTGAGTAGGAAGTCCGCCAGCATGGGTAGTCTTGCTTATATTCCGGTCATCCAGAGACTGCTTGCTTTGGATATTCAAGCCTTGGACAATTGATTTGTGAGGTTAGACATTTCTGAGCCTAGCAGAGTGTTAACTTGCACGGTCACTCGTTCTTCATTATTGGAGCGTATCCGTGATCGGCAGTTTGATGATCCCCATTTGTGTGTCCTGAGAGACACGGTGCAGCATGGAGGTGCCACGAAGGTGACCTTAGATAGCGATTGTGTTTTGAGATTGCAGAGGCGAGTTTGTATGCCCAATGTCAATGGGATTCGAGAGTTGTTCTTAGCAAAGGCCCATATTTCTCAGTATTCTATTCACCCGGATGACGCGAAGATGTATCAGGTTCTGAGACAGCACTATTGGTGGCGCAGGATGAAGAAAGATATTGTTGCATATGTGGCTCGATGTTTGAACTGTCAGCAGGTTAAGTAGTTAAGTATGATCATCAGAGGCCTGGTGGTTTGTTTCAGAGGATTGAGCTTCCCGAGTGGAAGTGGGAGAGGATTACCATGGATTTTGTTACTGGACTTCCGATGACTCGGAAGAAGTTTAGTGCAGTTTAGGTCATTGTTGATAGACTGACCAAGTCAGTGCATTTCATTCCTGTGGCAGTCTCCTATTCATCCGAGAGATTTGCTGAGATTTATATTCAGGAGATTGTTCGCCTTCATGGTGTGCCGGCATCTATCATTTCGGACCGGGGTATGCAGTTTACCTCGCGCTTTTGGAGGGAAGTTTAGCGAGAGTTGGGCACCCAGGTTGAGTTGAGCACATCATTCCATCCTCAGATGGACGAACAGTTCGAGCGGACTATTCGGATATTGGAGGATATGCTCCGAGCCTGTGTCATTGATTTTGGAGGCTCGTGGGACCAATTTTTGCCTTTAGCAGAGTTCGCCTACAACAACAGCTACCAGTCCAGCATTTAGATGGCTCCATATGAGGCGTTGTATGGTAGACGATATTGGTCTCCAGTTGGATGGTTTGAGCCGGGAGAGGCTCGGTTATTGGGTACAGATTTAGTTCAGGAGGCCTTGGATAAGGTCTGTATTATTTAGGATAGACTTTGTATAGCTTAGTCCAGATAGACGAGTTATGCATACCGCAAGTTCCGAGATGTTGCTTTTATGGTTGGTGAGCGAGTATTACTCCGTGTATCGCCTATTAAGGGCGTGATCAGATTCAGGAAGAAGGCTAGCTTAGCCCTAGGTTCATCGGTCCATTTGAGATTCTCGATCATGTGGGAGAGGTGGCTAATAGACTAGCTTTGTCGCCTAGCTTGTCAGTCGTGCATCTAGTGTTTCATGTGTCCATGCTTCGGAGGTATCACGGCGATCTAGCCCACGTGTTAGATTTCAACACATTCCAATTGGACAAGGATCTGTCTTATATGGAGGANTTGCATGCACAGTCCGGGCACGTAGCCGGAAAGCTTAAATATGAATTCTGTGTAAAAATTGATGAATTTTGATATTAATATGATTAAAGTTGACTTTGGTCAACATTTTGGGTAAACGGACCCAGACCCGGACACGGACCCGTGATTGGACTGTCTCGAAGGGTCCGTAGAAAAATATGGGACTCGAGAGTATGCTCGGAATCGAATCCGAGGTCTCGAGCCCGAGAAATGAATTTTTAAAAGAAATTATTTTTCTGAAATTTATATAGAAATTTGAAATGAAAATGGATTAGAAGACTATGGTATCGGGCTCGTATTTTGGTTCCGACGCCCGGTACAAGTCTTATATATGGTTTAGGCGCTTTCTATGGAATTTGGTTGAAATCGGACGTCATTTGACGTGTTTCGGACCTAAATATCTAAAAGTGAAAGTTTAAGAAGTTTGATGAAAAAGTGTTGATTTTGAGGTTTGATTCCTCGTTTATGATGTTATTTTGGTGATTTGACCGCTCGTTTAAGTTCGTATGATGTTGTCGAGTTAGTGTGTGTGATTGGTTAGGAGCCCCGAGGGCTCGGGAGTGTTTTCGGAGGTGTTCGGGATGGTTTTGGACTTAGGATGATAGCAGATTTTCTGCAATTTTTGCACAGGTATTCCCTTCTTTACGTTTGCGGCCTTCATCTCGCGTTCGCGATGCTTCCCAGGTTCCTTTCTTTGCGTTTGCGTCACAACCCTCGCGACTGCGTAAGCCAATTTCAGAACCCCAGAAATTCCTTTTTTGCGCTCGCATTCCACAGTTCGCGAACGCGTAACTTCACCAGTTTCCACATCGCGTTCGCGTGGCTCTTCACGCGTTCGCGTATAACAATTCCTGGACCCCTCAGCTTTCCCCTTCACGTTCGCGTTCCCCCAATCGCGAATGCGATGCCCTGTCTAGTTTCCCATCGTGAACGCGACCTTTCTCTAGCAAACGCGAAGGGCAAATTCTCCCAGTTATATTTTTAAGTTTCCAGAATTAAAACATACGGGTTTCACTCAAAATTCACACGAGCTCTCTTCTTCCCCAAGCTCTAGGAGTCCATTGGAGCCCCCATTCTTCAAGACCACTTGGGTTAGTAAATCCCCACTTATTTCCTTATTTTTTTCATTAATTAGTGAATTCCTAAGCTTAAATCCCATGGATTAGGGTTGAAATTGGTGAAAATGGGTAGAATTAGGGCTTTTTCGATTTTCTTTGATTTAGACTTTGTTTTGGGGTCGAATTTGAAAACAAATTATATATTCGTGCTCGTGGGGCAATGGGTGATATGGAATTGGTTCGAACTTCGTGTTTTGACCAAGCGGGCCCAGGGTTGATTTTTGGAATTTTTGGAAGAAAGGTTGGGAATCTATATTTAGGCATTGGGCTTGATTTATTTAGCTATTATTGATATTATAAAGTCTTTATTTCATAGATTTGATTGAGTTGGTGCCGAATTCGAGAGGGAAAGCGGTCGTTGTGGATTGATTTAGCCGTGGAAGTTGAGGTAAGTGTTTGGTCTAACTTTGGCTTGAGGGAATAGGAGTAGAGTCTTATTTGCTAATTGCTATTTGTCGAGTACGGTGTATAGGCATGGTGACGAGTATCTATACACTGGTGTCTAGCATGACCGTGTATCCTTATATTGAGATTGTCCTGAATTGTTGTGACTTTTCAATGCTTATTTGATGATTTCTATATACTGTAAAGAGCATGAGACAGAGATTATGATTACTAAACTCCGTGGAGCAATGGCTCGAGTTGTGTTATGGATTGATAAGGTATATGATATGAAATGACTCTTGGAGCGATGGATCGAATGTTAAAGTGAATTATAAGTGAGAAGTGTAAGAAAGAGAAAGA
Organism: Nicotiana glauca; assembly: GCA_026770625.1. Taxonomy (NCBI): domain Eukaryota; kingdom Viridiplantae; phylum Streptophyta; class Magnoliopsida; order Solanales; family Solanaceae; genus Nicotiana; species Nicotiana glauca. The sequence continues at coordinate 15,745 of MU742173.1, forward strand.
GTTGATGGTTCCTCCTTTGCCGGGATGTGTTATTGGTTTGGTTGATTTTCTCCCTTGCCGGGATTTAGCTATGTTGTTATATTCCCTTGCCGAGATTGCTATTATTAGTTGTTACCCCCTTACCCCTTACTCCTTACCCCTTACTTGCGATTTTTGACTGGGTGAGGTTTGTTATTTATATATGGATCGGGTTGCACGCCGCAACAGTGATAATCATGGATCGGGTTGCACGCCGCAACAACATTATATATTAATGGATCGGGTTGCACGCCGCAACAACACTGTATATTTATGGATCGGGTTGCACGCTGCAATAGTGATAATTAAGGATCGGGTTGCATGCCGCAACAGTATTGTATGTGATCGGGTCGGGTTGCGCACCGCAACAAACTATAGCTTAAGTGTGTTTATTCCGGATTTAAGTTTCTGTTGGCTGTTCTATCCTTAAGTTTAGACTTCTTGTTTTAACTATTGCCCCCCCCCCCCAAACATGTTTTCCCCTCCTTTTATAAACTGCTTATTCCCTGTTTATTTTCTGCAATATATTTCATAACCGCACAGGTTTATCTGGAAGCCTGCTCTAGCCTCGTCACTACTTCGCCGAGGTTAGGCTAGGCACTTACCAGCACATGGGGTCGGTTATGCTGATGCTACACTCTGTGCATCTTTTTGCACAGATCACAGCACCGGAGCAACAACTTTTGGACAGTAGTAGGAGCATTGGGAGCTGACTTCAGTCCAGAGATTTAGCCTTGCTGACGTCCGCATGGCCCGGAGACCCTTCTATATTTTTCATTCGTTTGTTATCCTTGTACCAGAACAAACAGTATTGTATTGTATTTTATTCAGACCTTGTGTTTAGCATTCTATAGATGTTCGTGAGTTAGTGACTCTAGTCTTGGGTAGAGGATGTAATTGAATTTCCGCACTTGTTTTCAGTTTATTTATATTTAAGACTTCCACTTTATTATTAAAGGCGTTGTTGTTTTTAATATTGTCGATGTTCGTTAAAAGAGGTAATTGATAATTGGCTTGCCTAGCTCATATTAGTAGGCGCCATCACGACTCCCGAGGTTGGGAAATCCGGGTCGTGACAGAAATGTTTTCCCAAGATTAAACAAGCCTATCTCTAATTAGATAGAGGATATAAAAATCAGCAAAAATAAATATTACAAACCCAGCTAGCAAGTAGGAAAAGTAAATAAGAAAGGAAACAATCAATATTTAATATTGGACAACAAAAGAAGAAGGAAGGAGTGAAAGGAAAGGAGAGGAATGATGCTTGTTTTTGTTGATGATTTTCCCTTGTCAAGTAAGAGCCTTTTTATAGTTGAAGTTACATGAAACTTTCCTTTTGCATGGCAAAAACGTGGCCGAATATTTGCCACTTTTTAGTCTTCTTTTGCCACTTATTTTAGCCTTCTATAAGGCCTAAAACACTTGTCCAAAGAGGCTTTCAAATATTTCCACAATTCCCCACCATTTTAAAGACTTTCAAAAATAAACTTGTTGGATTTGTATGGTCCAAATGTAATAGGTTTGGTGTCTTTTGGACTATGAACCAAACTTAGACCAATAAAATTTAACTCACATAATTATTGGTGAAATATAATATTTCTATGAACCAATAATTTTTATTGTAAGTCAGATATTTTATCAATCACATTTTGACCCCTGGTAATTCTGTTGTTCAATGCGGTTTTGCGCCCAATAGGTCATGCGCGTGCCTGGTTATTCATGAGAGCTTTATAGACTAGGCCAAAATCTCATAGAAGCGGCCCACTCCACTCTCATATAGGTGAATTCATCAAATGTATACTGCTTTTAAATACACTATCCATAAGGACTATGAATTTCATTAAGAGTTATAACTCAGCCTCTCAATTAGTAGCAGACTAGCACTCTCTTTTAGTGCATCAGTGCCAATATTGACTTGTTATTACCCATATGAACCTGCTTCATGGGATCTCCAATCACATAGGTTGGGTTGCCATCTCTATTGACAACATGTCGGCCTTAACCCCATCTCTTTTGAGGTTTGAAGAATTAATTTTCTTCCAACAAGTTTAGTCAGAGGATCGGCCAAATTAGTTTTTGACTTCACATAATCAATGGAAACTATTCCATCTCTCAGCAGCTGCTTTATGACATCATGTCTCAATTTCATGTGTCTACTTTTGCAATTATAAGATTTATTCTTTGCTATAGCTATTTCCGTTTGGCAATCACAATGTATAGACACATGAGGCAATACATCCTTTATTAAAGGGATATTAGCTAAGAAGTTTCTTAGCCACTCAGCCTCAGAACCAGCTAATTCCGGAGCTACAAACTCTGACTCCATAGTCGATCTAGCGATGATCGTCTGTTTAACTGATTTCCACGATATTGCACCACCACCAAGGGTGAACACATAACCACTAGTGAATTTTGTCTCATTTGAATCATAGATCCACTTTGCATCACTATACCCTTCTAAAGTAGAAGGAAATCCACTATATAGGATACCATAATTTATGGTTCCTCTCAAATATTTCATTAGTCTATCTAATGCAGACCAATGCTCTCTGTTGGGATTATGAGTATATCTACTCAATCTACACACAACATAGGCTATATCAGGCCTTGTAAAATTCATTAAATATATCAGACTCCCAATAATCTGAGCATATTTAGACCGAGCAACTGGGTCACCATTATTCTTTTTCAACTGAGAGTTAGCATCAAAAGGAGTGCTCACAGATGTGACATTAAAATATTCAAACTTCTTAGCAGCCTCTCAACATAATGTTCTTGTGACAACATTATGCCATCTTCACTCCTTATAACTTTAACTCCCAATATCATATTCACTTCACCTAGATCTTTCATATCAAAATTAGCAGATAGAAATAATTTAGTACTTTGCACAATATTTAAACTTGTACCAAATATAAGTATGTCATCAACATACAAACATATTATCACATAATTTATTGTCTACCACTTTAGTATAAACACATTTATCCACCTCAACTGAAGAAAAACCGTCACTGAGTAAGACTTGTTCAAATTTCTCGTACCACTTCTTAGGAGCTTGTTTAAGGCCATAAAGAGATTTAATTAATTTACAAACTTTATTTTCTTGTCCAGGAGTGACACAACCTTCAGGTTGAACCATATAAATTTCTTCTTCTAAATCACCATTCAAAAAAATAGTTTTGACATCCATTTTGGGGGATAAAAAGCTTATGGATTGATGCTAACACAATTAAAACTCGAATAGAAGAAATTCTAGTCACTGGTGCAAATGTATCAAAATAGTCTATATTTTATTTTTGAGAAAATTCTTTTGCTACCAACCGAGCTTTATATTTATCTAAAGATCCATCAGGATTAAATTTCCTTTTGAAAATACATTTACAACCAATAGGCTTTGCACCAGGAGGTAAATCAGTTAAAATTCATGTATTATTTTTCTTAATAGAATCATTTTAACTTTTATTGCCTCTTTCCATTATTTAGCATCTGAAGAAGATATAGCTTCAAAATAATTTGATGGTTCATTATCGATAAGAAAAGTTTGAAAATCATTTTCATAAGAAAAATATTCTTTCCTAGGCGGCCTTTTGCTCCTTCTCAGTTCCTCATTAGAGGTAATTTCATTATTTGATTCAACAGGTGTATGAGAAATTTTATCAGATAGTGAAAAGATATGTTCAAAGAATTCTGCATTCTTTGTCTCAATTATAGTATTGCAATCAAGCACATCACTTTTTAAAACAAGAAATCTATATGAAGCACTATGTTCTGCATATCCAATTAGCATGCAATCAATAGTTTTAGAACCTATTTTTCTCTTTTTAGGTTCGGGCAAAAGAACTTCAGCAAGGCACCCCCACACTTGTAAATATTTTAAATTAGATTTATAAACCTTACACAATTCATAAGAAGTTTTGTCTATTCTTCTATGTGGTATTCTATTTTGTAAGTGACATGCAGATAGAATAGCTTCACCCCACAAATTATCAGGAGCATTAGAACTAACTAACATAGAGTTCATCATCTCTTTCAATATTTTATTTTTCCTTTCAGCTACTCCATTTGACTCAGGTGAATAAGGCAGAGTTACTTCATGAATTATTCCGTTCTTTTCACAAAAATTATTTAAAGTTAAAAATTCTCCACCTTTATCTGATCTAATTCTTTTGATTTTTCTACTAAGTTTATTTTCAACCTCAATTCTATAAGAAATAAAAGCATTAAATGCATCATCTTTTTCTAAGCAAATACAACTTAGTATATATAGAAAAATCATCAATAAAAGTCACATACTAATATCTTTTACCACCTTTTATCATAGTCTACTTTAAATCGCCTAAATCAATGTGAATCAAGGATAACAATTCAGTTCTCTATTTAGGGAAAAACAAGTCTTTCCAGCACTTTTAGCTTCGACACATATTTCATACTTGTTAATAATATTTGAGTCTAAACCAGATATTAATCATAGCGACTGCATTTTCTTTATATATGTGACATTAACATGTCTTAGTCTAGCATGGCACAAAGAAATTGACTCAACCATATAAGTAGAAGAAGATGCATTTTCATTGATAGTATCAAAAATATTAAACACAAATAAACCATAGTTACAATATCTATTACCCATAAAAATATCATTTTTGGTCAATACTACCTCATTATTTTTAAATGAAACCTTCACTCCAACTTTTCCTAATAACCCCACAGAAATCAAATTGGTTTAGATATTAGGAACATGTAATACATCACTCAATGCTGGAGTTTTACCAGATGTGAGTTTGAGAAGATTTTTTCCCTTCCTAAGAACATGAGTTGTTCTTGAGTCACCAAGATAATAGTTTCTTCAACTTCCTCAACTTGGGTGTAAGACAAAAATTCATTTTTGTTTGCACAAATATGCCTAGTAGCACCAGAGTCTATCACACAATCTCTCACACTGGCCACATTATTTATTTGGGAAATGACCGCTACAATTATATTATCCGGTTTAGTCAAATTTAATTTTGACTTAGCGAGATTGTCATTTATCCCAACTCTACTATTGCATTGAGGTGAAGCTTTCTTGAAGGTTTTAATATTAGAATCGGATATGTAACCATGTCTATTTATATACCTGTGTTTTGACATTAGTGTCTGCTGAGGTTGTGGATGCAATAATGTATTTGCAATACCATGGATATCTGGCAGGACAGCTGGAACAGTAGCCATAGAGACAACCCCAAAATTGGTAGCAACATAAAAAATTTTCGTAGTAGTATTACTTGCCATAGTTTCTTAGATTGTAGGGAAATGATACCGAAAATAATAACAATAATAATAATACTATAATAATATTATTTGTGAGCGAAAATACACCAACTGACTTGAATTATGCTGGGCACTGTCCTAAGAAACTATTTCAGCAATGTGAAATATTTTCCCAGGATTAAACAAGCCTATCTCTAATTAGATAGAGGATATAAGAATCAGCAAAATTAAATATTACAAACCCAGCTAGCAAGTAGAAAAAGTAAATAAGAAAGGAAACAACCAATATTTAATACTGGACAACAAAAGAAGAAAGAAGGAGTGTAAGGAAATGAGAGGAATGATGCTTGTTTTTGCTGATGATTTTTTCTTGTCAAGTGAGAGCCTTTTTATAGTTGAAGTTGCATGAAACTTAGCTTTTGCATGGAAAAAACGTGACTGAACATTTGTCACTTTTTAGTCTTCTTTTGCTACTAATCTTAGTCTTCTAGAAGGCCTAAAATACTTGTCCAAAGAGGCTTTAAAATATTGCCACATCAATATTTGCCTAAAACTAAATAGTTATGAATATAGGTGTAAGAAATCTAGCTTTATGCATCAAGGTGCTAACTATTTAATCTCAAAAATTCCATAAACTCTTGAGATATTTATAAAGAGATTATTTCGAAAATATCATAAAATAATTAAATATTGTCTTTCTCGTGAAAGCGAGGTTCTTCAGACAGAGCTTCCATTCATTTGTAATGTTGAGCTCTTTGTGAAAACGTTCAAATCATTATTGGGAGATGCAGTTTTACTTCCCAATTAAGTTAGCCTCTTAATTTTTGTCACGACCCCAATCTCGATCGTGATGGTGCCCAACATAATTCTAGGCAAGCCCAACCATTTACACTCTCAACCCGAGCATGAAGCTCAAAACCAGTTATTTGAATATCATTAATTAACAATAACGCTAAAATTTTTAAATGATATATATATATATAGAAACCAAACTGAATATCACTATAACACGGAATATACTCCCAAAGACCCGGGGGTCATGAGTCTAGAGCCTCTAACAATACAGTGTGACAAGACTCCAAATAATACAATGTCTCAAAACTGCAAAAAGATAATAAAAGGGATAGGGAAGGAGTCGGGCTCTGCGGACGTCAGGCAGCTACCTCGACAACTCCGGATAAACTCTGAAATCAGCAAAAACTCAACTAAACTCCCGGGATACCTGGATCTGCACACATGGTGCAGGGAGTAAAGTGTGTACTTCCAACTCAGTGGTAATAGACATATATAATGACTGAAAGTAAGAAATCCCGAAATACCACAATGCAAAGCTGAAACTAACCACTTAGCACATTAAACGATGAAACAACAATAATCAACGACAGATAGACAAATAGATATCAATGCATGAATGCAATGCAATGCACATGACCGTTGCAGCGTACAGCCCGATCCATTTGGGTACCCGCGCTCACTGTGGGGGTTCAGACTCCGGAGGGACTCCTACATCCCAAGCACAATGACATAGTAGCATTCGCTGCGACGTGCAGTCCGGTCCACAATCAGTCCAGTTATATATGCATGCAATCCACACGGGCACAATCAAGTTTACCATTTTCAGTTCTATTTAACAGGTATTATAGTTTAAGTGATTAAAACCTTAGAAGATTGCTAATCATTTCTAGACAGTACTTAACTCAGGACTGATATCATGGAAACATGCTCAATTTCATGGCAACACTGATAATAATCCCTAAGGGATCCAAATAGTTGGCACGCAGCGCAAATATGTTCATAACAATCCAAGTAGGATGTTTACCAGCCAAATTTCTAGTCAATAACACAGTATATACATCACTCGGACGGACTAAGCCATAGTCCCGTCCACAAATGACCCCGCACTCACCGTAGAGTATGTGTCTCGCCTCAATACAGCGTCACAATGTGAGATACCGAGATTTCAAACCCTCAGGTCATCATCTACATCTATTACTCACCTCAAGCCGGCCACAAGACTAGTCCGCTAAGCCTTTTCCTCTCGAATCCGCCTCCTCGCACGACAAATCTGGTCAAAACCACAACTAATACATTACAATAGGCTAATGAAACATAACCCAATTGAAAGAACTCGAAAAACACCCAAAAACACGAAGTTGGCAAAACCCGAGCCCCGGGACCACTTCTCAAAAAATTCCAAAATTTACATCACTGGATTCCTCATCTCGCCACGAGTCTATACATATCAAATTTACAAAAATCAGAGTTCGTTGGCCCCTCAAATTCCAAGTTTACACTTTCTTAGGTTTCAAGCCCTAACCACCATTTTTAACCCTAAAATCCTTGAATTTTAGTGTTTAAATACTTGTTTTTACACCATAAGAACATTATTCGAGTCTATAAATTCATACCTGATGGAATCCCCTTCGAATCCTCTCCAAATCGCCCACAAATCGCCTTTTCCCGAAGTCAAAATGTTTTCCTTAACTTCTGAAATTCGCGAACACTGTTTCATTAAAACCATTTAGAGATTTCGCTTTTGCGGTCCACTGACCGTACCTGCGGTACTGCTTTTGCGACATATTGACCGCTTATGTGGTCTAACTTAAAACCATCGGGGATCGCTTATGCGATCCAAACATCCGCTTATGTGGTTTCCTCCAACCACTTCTGCGATTTTCAATCCGCTTACGCGGCCCCGCTTACGCGCTCCACCTTCCGCTTATGCGAAAATCCCCTGGGTCACTCAAGATCGCTTCTGCGATTTTCTCCACCGCATCTGCGGCTCCTTTTCTGCAGATGCGGAAATACCAGAAACCATAAAAATCCAGATCTGCAACATGCTTCAAAAATTCCCATTTAATTATCCGAAATCACCCCGAGGCCCCCGGGACCTCAACCAAAAATACCAACACATCCAACAACCTTATTCAAACATGTTCCAATCCTCAAAACACGTCAAACAACGCTAAAACCAATAAAACACATCGGATTCAAGCCTAGTTTTCATCAAAACTTCCGAAATGCGCATTTAATCAAAAACCCGACCAAACGACGTCCGAATGACCTGAAAATTTGCAGACATATCCAAAATTACCTAACAAAGCTATTGAAACTCTCAAAATTCCATTCCAGCCCTCGGATCAAAATCTCACCTATCAACTGAAATTCGCCAAAATTCAAACTTCGCCAATTCAAGCATATTTCTATACCGGACCTCCAAATTCAATTCCGTTCACACTCCTAGGTCACAAATCATCCCCCGAAGCTAACTGAATCATCATAATTCACATCTGAGCCTCCTAACTAAATAGTCAACTTCCAGTTGACTTTTGCAAAACAAGCTTCCTTCTAAGAGACTATGTGCCTCATTTCCAACTAAAACCAATTCAATTCTATCCGATCAACTCAAATACTGATATTGAAACATAGAGCAACATAATATGGGAGAAACGGGGTGGTAACTCACGTGACAACGGGCCGGGTCATCATAATTTGCCTCCCATATTACGACAAGAATTCTATTGATTGTATTGGAATAGTTATTAGTAGCACTCTTATACTTCCATATTCTTTGATTTCTATTATTTGCATTTTGTTTCGTTCGCTTTGTATATATTATTTTCCTGTTAATTATTACTATTTGATGCTATTTTCTCTTTTTCGGGCTCTTCTTTTCTCCCCTTTCCTTATCGTTTTTTGTCTTCCTCTTTCTTCTTCCTTTTTCTTCCTTTAATTCATCTTTTCTTGAACCGAGGGTCGATTGAAAATACCCTCTATATCTCACCAGGTAGGATAAAGTCTGGCGTATACATTACCCCTTCCCAGACCCCACTTGTAAAATTATACTAGGTATGTTGTTGTATTTGAACAATTATGGGTCTAAAATTAATAGAAATTTAACTTTTGAAAGAATGTAAACTTTCTTTAATTCAATGAAAAAGTGTGTGAATGATATTTTTATGGTGGTAATTAAAAAAATATGGATTGGTGTAGCAAAAGATTTTCGAAAAAATAGTAGAACAAATTGAGAAAAGTACTCCCTCTAGTTTTCTTGTCAGTCACTTTTTGTCACGGCCCAAACATGAAGAGGCTTGGCTGGCACCCGGTGTTATATTCAACCCGAGCATACCACTCAGTAACTATGAACTCTGGAGAGATAATCATCAACTTAGGCTGATGAGGCCATATTCTGAATTATCTAAAAATAGCGCATCTCTCATCTGTGGGGTTAAAATACCCAAAAGATGATATATAACTGTGCAGGCTGATGAAGCCTCCATGAACATCTACTGATATACAAAATATATAGGACTTGTCTACAAGCCTCTAGAGATAACTCAATTGTACCATGGTCAGGACAGAGCCTCGACCTACACATCAAACATTTATATGAAATGGACTCCAAGGTCTAGACCAGGTAATTCCGAGGAAGTGGAGCTTACCAAAAACACTGATGTTTGACTCTGTTTGCTGGGAGGTTCTGTCCGACTATCAATCAGGACTTGCATGCATGAAATGCAGCGTCCCCAGCAAAAGAGAAGTCAGTACGAAATAATATATAGAGTATGTAAGGCAATAGAAAAATGAAAGCTGAAACTGAAATGATAATATAATAATTGAAAGTAACGGGGGGTCAGCTAATCTGAAGATATGCTTACCTGCTGATACTGACTCAACTCTCTCAATATAGTAAGTGAAATAGATGTCCGACCTTATAAGGCTCGGTATATGTAACTACTCTGCCATAGTAGGCTCGTTCATAGGCGCTCGACCACAGTAGGCTCAATATACGACATACCATCTGATCAGAGGTTGCCCAATCGGGGTCTGCCCATCGATTATAGCTCGGTGGTAGTGAAAATACTGTAATAGTATATATATATATATATATATATATATATATATATATATATATATATAGACTTCCTGCTCTCTTGGCTAAAAGAAGACAATCTGTCTATAGTATCCTGATAAGGGAGAACACTGTAACTTATGAGACTAGGATAATGTACATAAGATCAGGAATACGAACTGCTCTTTATGTCTCGTTATCAAATACATGTAGTTATGGGATCATGCTAAAATAAAAGAAAGGTTTAGCCTTAACATACCCTAACCTCGTTGAGTCCTTACTAGCTTCCAAGCAACTCTTCAAACAATTCAACTCGGTCTACCATAACATAAGGAGATTCAAAATCAGTGCCGAGTAAGGCTAAGTCTATAACTTAAGCTAGTAGCTCGTTTTATGTAAATTTGGATAGAATCTCCCTTGTAACAAGGGCCTCCTCCAATATCATATACCAACAACAACAACTAGAGAAATAAAATAAGAACAACATTAATAAAAGGATACAAAATATTTCATTAACAAGTCATCAACATATCACGACGAGCGACAAGCTCGGATTGAATCCCTTCAGCATCCTTCAACCCTATTACCATTCATTCTTGAACATAGTAATATATTTAGTATAACAACCAATACCTTTTAAAAGATTTCCAACCGTGTACTAATTTTAATGTTAGCCGAAATAGTCCAACACAAGATAATATCACTGTCGACAACTTCCAAGTGCTTTATAGCCACTTCCATTTCTAGTTACCAATTTCATCAACAAGATTGACATGTAAACCCAATATAACCATACTAAAAATATCATAGCCAACTTATTTTTCATAATTTTCAGCAACTTAAAGTTCATAAGAGCAACTTTCTAATCAATCCATCAAGAACAACAACGTCTCAAGCTAACCAAAGTATTATCTTGTAGTTTATCATCCTAACAACTTAACCAACATATAAGTAAGCTTAATCACAACTAGTAAGATGTTATACTCACCTTATACAGTAGCAAAAACTTGAAATTTCAGCCAAACACAGCCCACAATTATCCTCAATGACACCACAACATTATAGGTGTTATATTCTCTTCTTGAATCAACTTTTGGTGTTCAAGTTGTTGTGTAAAAACGTATAGTTTTCCTTGAAAATCTAATATATATGAATGAGGTACTGATTATTACCTTAATTAATAAGAACAACACGAAATCTGAGGTTACTTCACTTTGAAAAACCCTCCAAAACAGCCACAACATGAAGAACTACGATCTAGCAAGTAACACAAGATTTCTAGCATTGGATTCAAGTTTTTAACTTAGGTTTTCACCCTAGAATAATGGAGGAACCATTGGAGAGCATTTAAGAGCGTTTAGGAACTGTTTTGATGAGAAAAATGAGTGAAAACGAAAATATTAGAATTGACTTAAATACAAGCTGGAGTTTACACCGACTTTGTGGGTCCCATGGGAGCTACTTTCTGCAGTCTCGCAAAAAATATAAATATCTCTCTACTCTGATGTCGTACGATGAATGGTTATATGAGTTAGAAACTAGACCCGTAGATCTTCAATTTGGTAGGTAGATAACCCCTAATTACAAGTATATTGGGAGAAAGATAAGCTACATTTGACCTAAGTTTCAACAATTTTATGAATGTAACTTGTGATGACCTTTTTCAACTTTCTTTCAACAACTCGCTTGACTTCAAAAACACACGACTACCATACGACTAAAATAACTTATGACATAATCTACTTATAATGTTAATCACATTAATCTCACTCCAAAAGTACATGTTATAACATTCCGAACTTGACGACTTTCGACGAAACTTATTTTCTTCAATTCGTTTAGCTTTTAAACCTTAAAACCCTTTGGTACTTGGTATTCATGATCTTAAATATTTGTAACCTCCACATTAACATGATTAACTAACTTTGTAAACTTTTTAAAGATGATTTCATTTGTGAGCTTACATCAATTGACTTACGACGTACTTTTAGGTAGAATACATGGGCCAGCCACTTAAAGTTCATAAGAACAACTTTCTAATCAATCTATCAAGAACAACAACATCTCAAGCTAATTCAAGTATTATCCTGTAGTATATCACCCTAACAGTTTAACCAACATATAAGGAAGCTTAAGCACAAATATTAGGCTATTATATGCACCTTAGATAGTAGCAACAACTTGAAATTTCAGCCAAACATAGCCCACAATTATCCTCAATGACACCACAACACCATAGGTGTTGTATTCTCTTCTTAAATTAATTTTTATTGTTTAAGTTGGAAGGTAAACACTTGTAGTTTGCCTTGAAAATATAATATATATGAAGGAAGAACTGATTATTACCCTAATCAACAAGAACAACATGAAACCTGAGGTTACTTCACTTTGAAGAACCCTCCAAAACAGCCACAAGATGAAGAATTACGATCTAGCAAGCACCACAGTGTTTCTAGCGTTAGATTCATGTTTTTATTTTAGGTTTTCACCCTAGAATCATGGAGGAACCATTGGAGAGAATATAGGAGGGTTTAGGAACTGTATTTGATGAGAAAAATGAGTGAAAAAGATTTAGAATTGACTTACATACAAGCTGGAGTTTACACCGACTTTGTGAGTCCTATGGGAGCTGCTTTGTGCAGTCTCGTGAAAATGTAAATATATCTACTCCAATATCGTATCGAAAAGCGGTTAAATATGTTAGAACTAAACTCATAGATATAAAATTTGGTAGGTAGATCATCTCCTAATTACAAGTATATTGGGAGAAAAGCTCGGCTATATTTGACCTAAGTTTCAACAATTTTATGAATAACTTGTGATGACCTTTTCCAACTTTCGTTCAACAACTCGCTTGACTTTTTAAAAAAAAAACACACGACTACTATAAGAACAAAATAACTCATATAATCTCCTTATAATGTTAAGCACCCTAATTTCACCCCAAAAGTACATGTTATAACATTCCCAACTCGTCGACTTTCGACAAAACTTATTTTCTTCAATCGGTTTGGCTTTTAAACCTTCAAAAACTCTTGGTACTTGGTATTCATGATCTTAAATATTTGTAACTTCCACATTAACATGATTAACTAACTTTGTAAACTTTGGTAGAAAATCCAAAGGAGTGGTGGATTGATTTAGGAGCTACTCGGCATGTTTGTGCTAACAAAGAGTTATTTGCCTCTATGTTTTCGCAGGCCCGACGAAACTGTCTTCATGGGAAACTCCGCCAACGGTGAAAATTGAATGACTTAGGAAGATATCTTAGAAGATGACATCGGGAAAAGTTATGACTCTAAACAATGTTCTCCATGTTACTGAAATTCGTAAGAATTGGTCTCTGTTGGTCTTCTTATCAAGAATAGATTTAAGTGTGTGTTTTTTTCTGAAAAGGTTGTAATAAGTAAGAATGATGCGTATGTAGGAAAATGTTACCTAACTAAAGGATTTTTAAAGTTTAATTTAATAGCTACTAGTATCAATAAAGTTCAAGCTTCTTCTTACTTACTTGAGTCAAATAATTTATGACATACACATTTAGGTCACGTCAACTTCAAAACTATACGAAAAAGGGTTAACTTGGAAGTACTGCCAAAATTTGAATGCGATAATTTGAAATGTCAAATATGTGTAAAATCTAAATATGTTAAATATCTTTATAAGTCAATTGAAATAAATTCAAATCCTTTAGACTTAATTCACACACATATTTGCGACATGAAGTCAATATCATCTCACGGTGGGAAAAAGTATTTCATTACTTTTATTGACGTCAGAACTAGATATTTCTATATTGATTTACTTAATAGTAAAAATGAAGCAATTGAGGCATTCAATCAATATAAACATGAAGTTAAAATGCAACTAAATAAAAAGATCAAAATAATAAGAAGTGATCAGGTTGACGAATATGAATATATTTTTGAAGAAATATGTTTGGACCTTACTCACCATAGTCTAATGGAACTGCAAAAAGAAACAATACAACTTTAAAGGAGATGATAAATGCCTTGTTGATAAGTTCGAGTGTACCCCAGAACTTGTAGGGAGAAGCTATTTTTACAGCTAACTAAATTCTAAATCGAGTTTCCCATAACAAAACATAATCTATTCCATATGAAAAATGAAAAGGTACGATACCCAACTTAAAAGTGTAGGCTTGTTCTGCTAAAGTACAAGTTTCTAAACTCAAAAGGGTGAAGATTGGACCGAAAATAGGTTATTGTGTTTTGATAGAATATGCAAGAAATAGTAAGGCACATCGTTTTTTGGTCCATAAATCAGAAAATCCCAACATTCATATTAATACGGCAATCGAATTTGATAATGCTGAATTCTTTGAGAATATTTATCCGTATAAAAACGAATATGATTCGTCTAGTGAAAAATCTAAGTTATCATGAGAAGAAGCAAAAGCAAGTACGTTTAGTGAGGAAAATCCAAGATATAGTAAACGTCAAAAGACAACTACTTCCCTTAGACCAGACTTACTAACATTTTTATTGGAAAATGAGCCTTAAATATTTAAAGAAGCAATGTCTTCCTCAGAAGCACAATATTGGAAAGAGGCAGTTAATAGTGAGATAAGATTCTTATTAAATAATCATACTTGGGAATTGGTTGATCTTCCTCCAGGAAAATAAACCTTTGAGTTCTAAATAAATTTTTAAAGAAAAATAAAAGATGATGGTACTATTGACAAATATAAGTCAAGATTAGTTGTCAAAAAGTTTAGACAATGAGACGGTCATAATTATTTTGATACATACTCATCGGTAACGAGGATTACATCTATTCGAGTGGTAACGACGTTAGTCATCGTGTATGGTCTTGAAATTCATCAGATGGATATGAAGACAGCCTTCTTAAATAGAGATTTGGAGGAAGAAATTTATATGGAACAACCTGAAGGGTTCGTGATTCGCGAAAAAGAAAAAAGGTGTGCCGGCTTGTTAAGTCACTTTACGGATTGAAACAAGCACCCAAACAATGACATGCAAAATTTGACCAAACAATGTTGGCAAATGGATTTAAGATTAATGAGTATGATAAATGTGTTTATATTAAAAATACTCCAAATTATATAGTCATTATATGTCTATATATTGATGATATGTTAATAGTGAGCAAAGACATTGCAGATATAAATTCTACTAAGTATATTCTTGCTAGCAAATTTGATATGAAAGACTTTGGAGTTGCGGATTTAATTCAGAAATTAAAATCCATAGGACTCCTCAAGGAATGGAATTGTCTCGACTCTTTACGTTAAAATAGTGCTTGAAAAATTCAATTATTTAAATTTCAAAGTCGCAAAAATCCCGATTGATGTAAATGTGACTCTTACAAAGAATCTAGATCAAATTAGATCTGAACTGGATTATGCTTATGTGTTGGAAAGTTTAATGTACATCATGAATTATACACGTCCTAATATAGCTTGTATTGTAATCTCGACCAAACTCATTGGATGGCAATGAAATGAGTTTTGGGGTATCTAAGACATAGCCAAGATTATACTTTGCACTATAGTAAGTATCATGCAGTAATTGAAAGATACAATGGTGCAAATTGAATTACTAGACAGCAGAAACAAAGTCCACAAGTGGATATATTTTTACCATTGGTAGAGGAGTAGTTTCTTGGAAATCATACAGCGGCAATGCATTGCTCGCTCTACAATGTAGTCTGAGTTTATGGTTTTAGATAAGGATGGAGAAGGAGCTGAATGGCTCCGGAATTCTTGGAAGATATTCCATTTTGGCTCAAACCAGTATTTCCTATATGCATACATTGCGATAGCCAAGTGGCGGTAGGAAGGACTGGAAGCGTTATGTATAATAAAAACTCTCGTCACATACAGCAAAGCTATAATATCCTTACAAAACTACTCTCTAATGGAATTATCACCATTGACTAAGTAAAGTCAAAAGATAATGTGTCGTATCCACTTACAAAAGGCCTAAATAAAAAGGTAGTTGATAAATCATCAAAGGGAATGGGACTATGGACGCGGACAAGTCACTGTGGTGGTAACTCTACCATAAGACTGGAGATCCCAAGATCTAAGTTCAAGGAGATCAAACAAAGTTATTAGTGACGGTCCAACATTGTCAAATAAAATTTTAGTCTATTCTCGTGATAACACAATGTTTAGTACTAAAGATAAAGCGTTGAGGCTTTTTAATGGTTTTTAAGTTTGATATGGAGATATATCAAATTGTGTATATATGTGATAACTCGTTTAGGAATAACTATATAAGTGTGAAGTGTAAGCCGTTTCAAGGAGAATTCTGTAAGGCCAGTTCTCTACGCACTTATGAACCAGGCAGAGTTCATGGCTGAAACGAACACAACAATGAGAATCAAAGGCAATTAAAGGGTTTATCGTGTGATTTATGGATATCTAAGTATACATCAAAGTTCGGCGGTTCAAAGATATAAAATATACCGATTGACCGAGTATATCTGACATAAGCTCACTATGGAAAGTTCAAAGAGAAACCTACTTATCCAAATGTGATTAATCCTTGTTTGTAAATCACAAAATTTTCATGCATACGTATTTTTAGATAGCTATTTCCCATTCATATGGAGGATCGCTGGTTTTTATCTAATTAGATAAGAGGTATGAATGGAAAATGAAGGGAAACAAAAAGTGTAAAGTGTTTCCTTTACTAATGCACTTTGTCCCACATTGGAAAATGGATAGAAAATCTTTGTGCTTATTTAGAAAAGCATATTTTCTAGCCCATAAAGAGTTGAGAAAAAGTGGTGCTTCGCGTCGTCATCGTCGTTGCTCGCACAGCTCGGCTTCGGCTTCAGATTTGGTCAATTGATATAATTTTTTTCAACGTCAATTGATAAGATTGATTGATAATTTTTTAGACCAAATTTATGTCCCATTTCTGTTATTTATTTTCTTTTTCCTTCTATTTTTTCGTGCGGATTTTATTTCGCGGTTAATTTCTTAACGGTCTAAGGTCATTTTGAATTTAAAATTCGCGACCAAACCTCTACCGAAATAGTTCCTCATGTGAATAGGTACCTTCGCACCTATTCAATCCAGACTGTTTGGCTATAAATTCAAAGGTTTTGCCTCACTTTTCAATCACCGAAAATCTGCATGATTTCCCCTCTATCTTCTACATTTCTACACTATTTTTTCAAAGCAAAATGTAAGCATAAGCGTGGTTTATTGCTATTTGTTAAGTTCGACAAAATTCTGTATTTCTATTACCGGTATTATATAGTAGTTGTTCCGTTCTATCTTATGAGAAATTAATCTAATAACCTTGGAAAATAATAAGAGAATTATATTCCTTAAGGAAATACAGTTTTCTGTTGGGCTTGGAACGTTTATTTTTTCTGTTTCTATTCTATTTCTGCTTCTGTTTTTTATTTTATTTATTTTTTTAGAGAAATTATTTTTGAACACAAGTTAATAACAATTAATGATTCCAGAAGGGATTTCTTTACCTCCTCATAGGGGCTGAAGCAAGGCGACTGATTACGCCCAACTCTAGTCCTAAAAAGGATAAGCGGTCGCTGCAAATATAATCCAGTCTAAAAGTCCAGAGTCGAATCTCACAAAGAACTAAGGCTTAGCTATATCTGTTTAATATCACTAAAAAGATAAGTTTAAACTAAATTGTAAAGATTGATATTTATATTTCTAACTAACCAACTAGCAAATACTAGAAAGCGGTAAAATTATCAACTAACGAGACAAAGGGTTGGAGATTAAATTAAGGAGGTCTAGAGTTATGATTTCCTCAATTGTCGGAATCCTTCAAGCTATGTTCCCTACAATTTTGCCTATATATTCTCTACTGATCGTGAGCACTTTAGATGTTGCAATTCTCTCTCGAACAACTACAATAATTTACTAGACATATTCTCTCGAACTACGCTAGCTGGCTTTATCTAACCGTTCATTATGACCACATTAAGTCTTTGTTATTTCTAAAGCTGCCTTTAAATCTACTATATTTATTTCTCACATACGTTAGGAGTGACGTTGTTCAATAACTACCTAAATATGTACACTCTCTCGGGCACTACACACTAACTAGGCACAGTCAATTGATGGCTATTCAATCAACAACAACAAACATGTAGTTTAACAAATAGAGAAATCCAACTGTTCAATTATATAAAAACATAACAAGAATTTATCCTACAAAAGGTTCTATCAAAACCCTAGATAACAAATTAGCGATTCATAATAGTATGTAAAACTACAATACTAAAAATCATAAAAAACAATAAAAAAATAAGAAGAGGAAGGAAAAACTCGTAGAAGAACTCTCCGCCTTGCTCATATTGTGTCTCTGCCTCCTTAGGTGGAATCTGTGTCAAAAACTGTTCTCTTCCCATCCTTAGGTCTAAATTATGTCAAAAGTGTTTCCAACCCTTTAAAATACCATTTTTCCATGTATATATACCAAATAGGGTCGGGCCCAAATAATTATACCTTCTCCTACGTGAAAAAGGATAATTTTTTCAGGTCTAAATGTCGCGGTCGCGGTCCGACCGCGGTACGAATGCGGTATATGGCAGGTATACTGCCTCAACCCGCTTTAGGTCCCAGGTTGCAGTTTTGACCACGCTTTTCACCCTGTTCCGTTTGGAATTTAGAAAAATTGTAAAACATGAAAGTTTTAGTCCTTTGAATTATATTTTCAACCATATATTTAGATCCCAAATGGAGTTCTGAGCAAAACGTTATGTACATTTTACTAGACAGTGCGCAATATGCCTACTCGATTCTTCGTTTTGTTACTCTATCATCCGTTGATCCCCGAATACAATTCCGGCTTAATTACTTGGGCTTTTACTCAAATTTTAAAGCTCCAAATCATTTGAATTTATTCCATAACATCTATGTAGCTCGGAATCACTCCTACAAGGCATAAAACAAACCATTAGTGCAAAACACTAGCGATTAAAGCGCAAACTCAACTAAAGTGCAGTAAATTTGAGTGTAATAAGCGACTAAAATACGTCATTATAGCCTATCATCAACACCCTACACTTAAACCCTTGCTCTTCCTCGAGCAATTAAACTGCACTTTTTTTATAGACACCCTTTTTAAATAATTCTCCTAACTCATCACACCAAGAGTATTTAAAATAGACTAAGCACAAAAGCATAACATCTTCACCTCAAGATTTGACTTATAAGTACCACGCATCGTTCACAACTCACCCACTTACTCTAACATAGAAGTCACTGGCATTACCTTTCCTTCATGAATCAAGTGCCCTCACACAACAAAAGAGAGTAGTTCCACATAATAAAATTTAAGAACACTTAGGAACTCAAGATAGAAAGAATTCACTCACTCTCAGAAATAACATTCATATGCCAAGATGCACCATAAGCTTGCCCGTAGTGTACTAATCCACTAATCGAGCTCATTCAATCTAGGATCAATTAGGACTTTATTTGCTTGTAATGTAGGCTAGAGGACGGGCAAGATACATTTAGGTATAAGAGTGACTACAGCTCCCTAAGCACTTTAATACATATACTTTAACATTGAAACTCCATACTTATGTCAAAACCAAACTCCACCTTCACATCAATATACATCAACTCCCAAATTATTTAAGCACAATTATATCAAGAGTCACCACTATCAAAGAATATATTTTTACAGAAATACAACTATTTTTTTTCTTTTCTTTTTCAATTCAAGTGGCTCTGCTTTTCAAATCAATGCATCCTTTCTCCTTATTTCATTAGTTGCACTCAAAAGCCAAACCAACCATCCCACACTTTAATTTTTATAAAGTTCATAAACAGTTCAAGTGCTCATGAGAGGTTACAATGGTTCAAATAGATGGTTAATTCAAACAAATGGGTAAGGATTGTAATGTGGTTGCCAAATAAACAAGATTACATGCTCAAAGGGGTTAACTACAATATATAGCAACTAGGTGGGTAAAATATACATACTGGCTTAACAGAGAAACACCTATATCACTTCCAAGACTGAACAAAAATACTATTTCGCTTTGCAAACACACAGATCAAGTTCTAGGCATCAAATGCAATTCACAGAATATAACAAATCCTTACACACACATGGCACGTAACTCACTCAGGATTGCACTTATCAAGACACTCTAGTTAAAGCAGTTAAGCAAATTTAAGATCATACAATTTAAGGTACTTATACATGAGTCAATGTAACGACCCGACCGGTCATTTTTAGAATTCATGCCCCGATCCCCTATTAACTACTTCCCCTAAGTTCAATTTTGCTATTTTGGTTTGTCGGGACGTTCGGTGGCAGGATTTAGAGTGTTTTGGGACACCTAGTCCTTAAATGAGAGCTTAAGAGTTGAAAAATGGTCTGTAATCAGAACAGTGTAAAGACATTCTCGGAATGGAAATCTGATGGTTCTGTTAGCTCCATTAGGTGATTTCGGGGTTGGTAGCGTGTTCGGAATGTATTTTGGAAGTCCGTGGCTCATTTAGGCTAGAAATGCCGAAAGTAGTATTTTGGCGATTTCTGCTTGATAGGTGAAAATTTGATCCGAGGGTCAGAATGGAATTCTGGAAGTTGCTGTAGCACCGTCATGTCAATTGGGATGTGCGTGCAAAATTTTAGGTCTTTTGGACGTGGTTTGGTTGAGTTTTTGATCGAATGCGTGTTTTTGAAGTTTTAAAAGAACTTAGGTTTGAATTGGATGTAATTTGAAGATTTTGATGTTAGTCGAGGTGTTTTAATAATTGTAACAAGTTTGAATAACGTTATAGGGTGTATTGGTATTTTTGGTTAAGGTCCCGGGGGCCTCGGGATGAATTCGGATGGCTAAACGGAGAATTTTTGGACTTATGAAGATTTTTGGCCTGCTGCTTCTGATATTTTTGCTTCTGCGATTTTGGAGCCACATAAGCGGCTAGGAAGCCGCATAAGCGAAAGTGGGCGTTTGGCTAGGAACTGCAGAAGTGGAGATTGTTCCGCTAAAGCGGACTCGCTTCTGCGATGGGAAGACCGCTTAAGCGGTTTGTCGGGCTTTGAAGGAGACCGCAGAAGCAATTGGTTTTCCGCAAAAGCGGGACCGTAGAAGCGGTCCCTGGACCGTAGAAGCGGAAAATGATCTGGAGAGAATGTTTAAGTTTTGGAAATGGGACTTCGTTCCCATTTCCTATTTTTATCGATTTGGAGCTCGGTTTGGGCGAATTTTGGACAGATTTTTCTTGGAGAACAACGGGGTAAGTGTTCTTAACCCAATTTTGGTTGTCTAACTCGAATCTATTACAAGTGTTGGTGTTTAATCTGAGGATTTTGTTGAAAAGGGGTAGAAACCCCTCTTGGATAGAATCACTGATTTGAAGGTCGAAATGATATGGGAATTTTGTAATTTTGGTATGGTTAAACTCGTGAGAGTACGAAGGTTCTGAAAATGTGAAAATTATTTGATTCCGAGATGTTGGATGGAGGGGAATTTTGGTTATTTTATCTATTTTCGCGCCCTAGCTCTAAATTTTATAGTGGAATCAGTTTTTTGCAATATTATTTACAATGTGTGATTTAATTGACTAGATTTGGGCCATTTGGAGTCGAGAACTCGTGGCAAGAACGTGGTTGCTAGTTGATGTTAGCCGGTTCGAGGTAAGTATCTTGCCTAACCTTATGTGGGGGACTTCCCATGATTTGAGTCTTCTATGTTGATTGTATTCCTTGCACGCGAGATGACAAGTGCATGTTCGGATTTATTTGTGGTAAATTGATCCTTTAGGCTCTTAGATCCTTGTAATCACCGAGTATGAAGTTGTACCTGAACCCTATTACTTGTGTTAGACTAGGAAAGCATGTCTACCTGATATAATTGCCTAATTGCTAAGTTGTTTAATTGTACTACGTGAAGCATGCTAGGCTAGTTCTATCTGCTACTCCGTCTTTCATATTTATCCCTTGGTTTGTTTTTGGCTGTGACTGCACTTTTATTTTGGGACTACGGGACAGTATCCCGGGAGGTCCATTGGACAGTTGAGGAGAGGGCTACAGGAAGGTATCCTGGGAAACTCTCATTGGTATTTGAGATTTAGTGGTGTTTGCCTTGTGTTTCTGTTTTATCCTGGTAGTTATTATTGCTTCGTTGATTTGCATTATTATACTGCTGCATTTATCATTCTTGTTAGATTTTCACCCTGTTAAATTATTGCTATTGTAATGCACGAGGTTTCTGCCGTGCGGTTGTTGCTATTGTGATGCACGAGGTTTATGTCGTGCGGTTGTTGCTATTGTGATGCACGAGGTTTCTGCCGTGCGATTGTTGATATTGTGATGCACGAGGTTTCTGCCGTGCGGTTGTTATTGAAAGGTTGCACGAGGTCTTTGCCGTGCTATTGTTGTTATTGATGTTTTGCACATGCGGCATAACAAGGCGGGATATATTATATACTTATATGTGGGTTGTGCATGTGGCAAAATAAGGTGGGACATTGTTATGTACGTGTGGCGAAATAAGGCGGTGCCTATTATATTATTTATTGCACACGTGGCGAAATAAGGTGGGCTATGTCAGTGATTGATTGTATAGAGTTGTGACGGCCTGTTGAGGCATTAGTATTTGTTTCTATTGTGATTGTGGATTGTTTATCTGTATGAACGTTACCGCTTGGGAGTTGTGAGGGAACATCGTACGTGCGGTCCGTCCTCCTTTTTTTTATGTTTGTTGGTTGGTAGAATTTTGTTAGAAACATTTGTACAAGCATACACGTAGCTGAGCACTCCTATTAGAGGTGAATTCCTCTCGATTTTTCTAAGGGTAGACGCCCCGCTTATCCATTATATTTGGGAGAGTGGCCCTAGCTAGCCAGTTAGTTGTCGGTATGATCATGAGATTGATGGAGCACAGGATGCCAATTGTTAGATTATAGATGCTGGATCTTCGCGAATTGTGGTTAGTCCGAGACTTGGGGAAATTATGGAAAGAATGGGATAAGACCTTCTGTTAACATCATTGTATGATAGGAATTATTTACTTGTTTCTTTTCTTTGCTGTGTTGTGACCTTAGGATTTGGGTTGTGATTTTGCCATCATTTTGTATCATCATTTATTATATTCTTGTTGTTGATTTTTATATCTACCCCTTATTGTGAATTGTAGCATTTTTGGTCGTTCACGCATTCTTTACATATTCATATGTCATTACCATTATTCCTATTATTATACTATTTATCGACCGGTAGGTGCCTTGAATGTTCCTCGTCACTACCCCCACCGAGGTTAGTCTTGGTACTTACTGGCACTGCCGTGGTGTGCTCATACTACTCTTCTGCATATTTTTGTTGTGCAGATACAGGTACTCCCGTTTAGTTCGGTTAGCCTTGGAAGGAGGCGTATTGGTAGAGACTTCAAGGTATATCTGCTACGTCCGCAAACCGAGGGGTCCCTTTCCAACTTTTATGTAATAAGTATAGTTCTTCCAATGTTTGCTCCTTTGTATAGATATTCTTGAGTCAGAGCCTCTTATGTATCCCTTAGCTTGTGATTTGTGAGTTTCTGGGTTTTGGGAAGTTATGTTAGCTTTGAGAATTGTTGTGGTATGTGCCGAACGACACCTTAAACCCTGTTTATTTTACCAGTTCAGTTTTATTTATTTTCTTCCGCAAAATTTTGGTTTATCTTCCACATTGTTAGGCTTACTTAGTCATAGGGACTAGGTGCCATCACGACATGTTCATGGAGGGTGAACTGGGGTCGTGATAGTCAAAAATTGAGCCCAAGCGTCACAACCAAAGTACTCACTATTCTCAAGGAATAACAAAGTCAATAGATATTGCTTTAATTCAAAACACAACACAATGGCTCATATTCCTAAAAAGAAACTAACTACACCCGATTCAAATAAAACCCTTGAAAAAGGACCACGGCACAAAGAAAAACCAAGAGGGAATTTCTATACTACCTAACTAAAGAAAATCTTTTTTTTTAGACTTAAATCCCTCAAGAAAATTGTCTAATAGATCCATCGTCGAAAAAAGTCCAATCTTTTCTATTTAAAAAAAACTATTCAATTAAACTAACACAACTAAAATAGCATAGAAAGTCACCCAGACAATATCCTCACCCCACACTTAAAATTATGCATTGTCCCTAATGCACATCATAACTAATAAAAGGCTAAAAGAGACTCCCTGTTAGGCCAAAGGCCGAAGCACTAACAGCTCATGGGGTACTCAGACTTCTCCCAAGCTTAGTCCTTCGTGCAGGTACCTCACACTTTGTTCCAATCATTTGGTTTGTTGTTGCATCCTTCCAATACCTTTGCTTTCCATGCTCCTAAAAAATAAAAAAATTGACACTACAAAAATAATACAAGTAAAAAAATAAAAAATAAATAAAAGAAAGAAATAAAGCTGGGTTTCCTCCCAATAAATGCTTGATTTAATGTCGCGGCACGACGTGAATCACTTTTTGCCTCCACCTCAAGATTATGAATTGAACCCCAAGTTTTGATTCAAGCTTATGATTATGGTCATAGAGAGGTAGAACGAATCTAATTGGCCCAAGGAAATAATGTAGTATTCTGTACTCTTTAGCCTTTGTATGAGGTATGTAATCCTGACTTACTAGCAAGAAGAATTCTAGAATATATGCACCTTGTTACTCATTCCTTGACTTCTCAATCAGCTTGGATGACTCTATTTCCATATCGTCATCCAAGCACAATGCAGAAAAATGTTTGGAGTGAGAACCAATGCGCTCACACACATGAATTTCAGGACTTTGAGCATCCTCAACATCAATGATACTAGAGTCAACAAAATTTGTATCCTTAATGTCCTTATCTGACTCTAGTCTCACTTCTTCAACATTGACATCCTCAAATTGTAGTTGGCTAGGTTGTTGACGTTCTACTTTGAACTCCCCAATTAACACCTCAAATTCATGCTCTTCTTGGCTACTATCCCCAATATTGGCTTGTTGAGCATTAACAGCTTCAACCACTTGACTCAATTGAGCCTCCAACTTGCGAATAGTTGTCTCTTGTCTTTCTACCTGCAATTGTTATTCATTATTTTGTTTCAGAAGGCACTTTAACATATCCTTGATCTTCTTTAGGTCTACATCTCTGGGTACTTTGTTCCTATTAACTTCACAAGAAAAGGTAGAACCATCATAGTAAGGGGTTGGGGGAAGATAAGAAATATAAGCACAACCATTAAAGCGACCATTTTTACCATCACACACATTCCACAAATAATATTGAGTTGGTGCACATAACTCACTCTCGAGAATATTTTGATAATTTTGATTCGGGTGGCTGCTTTTACAATATGTATAAAGATCAATACTAGAATTATCTACACCTAAATTTCCATAATTCCAAGATGTCATGTTTCTCAAATCAGTAGTTATATAAACAAAAAACAAAACAAAAATAAAAAATAAAAATAAAAGTTCAAACTTGAACCCTAGCAATATATACAGCTACAACTACACCGTTAGTTCCCCGGCAACGGTGCCAAAATTTGATCACGCCCAACTCTAGTCCTAAAAAGGACAAGCGGTTACTGCAAATATAATCTGGTCTAAAAATCTGGAGTCGAATCCTATAGAGAACTAAGGCTTAGCTATGTCTGTTTAATATCACTAAAAAGACAAGTTTGAACAATTTTTTAAATTATAAAGATTGAGATTTATATTTCTAACTAATTAATTAGCAAATACTAGAAAGCGGTAAAATTATCAACTAACGAGACAAAGGGTTGGAGAGTAAATTAAGGAGGTCTAGAGTTATAATTTTTCCAATTGTCGGAATCCTTCTAGCCATGTTCCCTACAATTTTGACAATGAATTCTCTACTGATCGTGAGCACTTTAGATGTCATAATTCTCTCTCGAGCAACTACAATAATTTACTAAATATATTCTCTCAAACTACGCTAGCTGGCTTTATCTAACCGCTCATTATGACCACGTCAAGACTTTGTTATTTCTAAACCTACCTTTAAATCCAGTATATTGATTTCTCACATACGTTAGGAGTGACGTTGTTCAATAACTACCTAAATATGTACACTCTCTCGAGCATTACACATTAAATACGCACAGTCAATTAATGGTCATTCAATCAACAACAAACACGTAATTGAACAAATAGAGAAATCCAACAGGTCAATTATAAAAAAACATAATAAGAATTTATCCTACAAAAGGTTCTATCAAAACCCTAGATAACAAATTAGCAATTCATAATAGTATGTTAAACTACAATACTAAAAGTCATAATCAATAATGAAAAAAAAGGAAGAGGAAGGAAAAACTTGTAGAAGAATTATCCTCCTTGCTCCTATTGAGTGTCTGCATCCTTAGGTCGAATCTGTGTCAAAAATTGGTCTCTTCCCCTCCTTAGGTCTAAATTATGTCAAAAGTGTGTCCAACCCCTTAAAATATCATTTTTCCATGTATATATAGCAAGTAGGGTCAGACCCAAACATTTATACCTTTTCCTACGCAAAAAAGGATAATTTTTTCAGGTCTGGACGCCTCAGCCACGGTCCGACCGCGGTACGAACGCGGTATATGGCATGTATACTACCTCAGCCCGCCTCAGGTTCGAGGTCGCAGTTTTGACCGTGCTTTTCACTCTGTTTCATTTGGAATTTGGAAAAACGTAAAACATGAAAGTTGTATCCCTTTGAATTATATTTCCAACCATATATTGTGGAGCCCAAATGGAGTTCTGAGCAAAACGTTATGTGCATTTTACTAGACAGTGCGCAATATGCCTACTCGATTTTTTATTTTGTTGTTCTATCATCCGTTGATTCCCGAATACGATCCCAGCTTCATTACTTGGGCTTTTACTCAGATTTCAAAGATTCAAATCACTTGAATTCATCCCATAATATCTATGTAGCTCGGAATTACTCCTACAAGGCATAAAACACATCGGTAGTGCAAAACACTAGCGATTAAAGCACAAACTCAACTAAAGTGCAGTAAATTTGAGTGTAATAAGCGAATAAAATATCTAATTATAGCCTATCATCAGCGACCCATTGCCACCTTCTTTATTTTTCATTACTGCAGAAGCACTATCAAGATCCTTGAATAATCTTCACTCCAACCCTGACTTCACATAAACCAAAGAGGTTCTCAAGTCAACCACTTGACTTACGCACATGATATTGTAATATTTAGTGCTAGTAATAACATGTCAGTGAGATTTTTTATGCAACAAATTAGCAACTATGAAATAGCTTCTGGGCAAAAGGTTAACGGAGACAAAAGCTTCTTTCTCACAAATCCTAAAGCTAGAGCACAAAGAATCAACAAAATGTGAAGAGCTACTGGTTTCATGGAAAAAAATTTCCCTTTAACTATATTGGTTGCTCCTTGTATGTGGGCAGGAAAAATGTCTCATTTTGACCCGATGTGACAAAAGTGGCTAAAAGATTGAACGGATGGAAAGGTAAGTTTCTTACTTGTTGTGGCAGAATGGTCCTAATTAAAAGTGTCCTCCAATGCCTTTCTATTTACACTTTCGCAGCTATGAGCTTTCCTAAGGGCACCCTTAACTTAATTGAAAAATATTTGGCTAGGTTCTTTTGAGGCATTTCAGCAGATAAAAAGAAGTATCATTGGAGTGTTTGGAGGAACATGTGCCTTCCTAAAGATGAGGCAAAAGTGGGTGTCGAGTAACTGATAAAACTAGTTGAATCTGTGCAGTAATGCAGCATGCATGTAAATTAGTGATGGATCTGGAGGAAATGAAATGAAGAAGAAAGCTCTGTTGTATTGATCTTAGAAGAAAGAAGAAGAAGATACACGTGAGGGTTCTTATATAGACCCCTGTACTAACTTCCTATAATAACCCTTTTTACATGAGGACAAAGCTTTGTAAAAACTAACACTTAGGCCCATTAGCTTATCCTATATACAACTGATGCATATCTCAATACTCCCCTTCAAGCAGTGGGTGAAACACATCAAACACACCAAGCTTGTACAAGAGGAAATGATGCTGTGCTGATCCTAGACCCTTGGTCATAAGGTCAGCCTGCTGTAAGCTAGTAGAGATATATTGTAGTACGAATTGACCAGCCTTGATTTTTTCTCAAACAAAATGGCAATCTATCTCAATGTGTTTGGTCCTCTCATGAAATATCGGATTGGCAGCTATTTGCAAGGTTGCCTTACTATTACAATGCAAGGCAACTGGTTGATGAACATGAACCTGAAATTCCTTTAACAGCCCCAGAACCCAAGTAATTTCTGCTGCTGCTGCTAGACTCTTGTATTCAGCCTCTGCAAAACTTTGACTCACAGTCTGCTGCTTCTTGGACTTCTAGGAAAGCAATGAATTCCCCAATTTGATGATGTAACATGTGACTGATCTCCTGGTGTTTGGGTAGGAGGCCTATTCAAATTCACAATAAGCTTATATGTTTTTAATTGGACCAGAACTTAACAAAATTCCAAGTCCAGGAGCTGATTTCACATATCTGACTACACGCAATGCTGCATTACAATGGGATTGTTTGGGGTGTTGCATGAATTGGCTAAGTACTTGAACTGCAAAGCTGTGATCTAGTCTGGTGATAGTTAAGTAGAGTAGCTTCCCAATAAGCCTTTGATAGCTTCCAATGTCTGCCAATTCCTCATCTCCTTTGACACCTACATGCTTGTCATAGTCAATTGTAGTTAATTTGTGATTGAGTTCAATGGGAGTAGAGATTGGTTTGGCTGCTGCCAGGCCAGCTTCTGAGATCAGTTGTAAATCATGCTTCCTTTGTGTGAGTAGTATCCCCTCCTTGGATCTTAGAACCTCTATTCCAAGAAAATATCGAAGTTTTCCTAAGTCTTTCATCTTGAAAAAACTGTGTAAAGTCTGCTTAGCCTCCTCTATCAACTCTGCATTGCTGCCAGTTATAAGCAAATCATCCACATATACTAGGATTATAACAATGTTTGATCATGCTTTCTTAGTGAACAAATAATGATCATGAGCACTTTGAGAGTAACCAGCTTCCAATAAAGCATCAGTGAGTTTAATGTTCCATTGCCTTAAGGCCTGTTTGAGGCCATATAGAGATTTCAGTAACCTGCACAGCTTATTCTCCCCTTGTTTTTGGAAACCCTGTGGTAATTCCATATAGACTTCCTCATATAGGTCCCCTTGTAAAAAGGCACTGTTTACATCCATTTGAAACAAGTTCCAACCTTTGGATGCTGCAATGTTGATTACTGTCCTCACAGTTACCATCTTTGCCACTGGAGAGAAAGTTTCATGATAGTCCAAACCTTCTTGTTGAGTATACCACTTTGCCACCAACCTTGCTTTGTACCTCTCTATTTAACCATTTTCCTTGTGTTTTATCATAAACAACCATTTAGATCCTATGGCTCGCTTGCCTATTGGCAAGTCAACTATCTCCAAAGTAGCATTGTCCTCAAGATCTTTAATTTCTTGAGACATTGCTTCTATCCAGTTCTTGTTCTTGCATGCCTGATTGAAGGATTTAGGCTCATCTTCAGCTGCAAATACTCCTAAATAAGCCTGGTAGGTATTGGACAAATGAGTGTAGGATACATAGTTTGAGATACAATGTGGAGTAGACTGTGATTTGCATGTGGTGATGTAATCCTTTAGCCAGATAGATGGTCTTGAAACTCTGTTGGATTTCCTAACATGCAAATCAGTATCAGGTGATTGGCCTGTGTCTGCTGGATCCTCAACATGATCTCCAACCTCTACAGCTAGATCCTCAATATCATCAATCCCTGTTGATGGACTCATGGCTAGTTCAGAATCATCTACTGCTCCTTGTTCACTAGAAATTGTCTGTTCAGGATGAGTTGCTGCTGCATCTGTTGTAGTCATCCCCTCAGTGGTGGGATGAAGAGTAGGTTGACCAGGCATGGTGTCAGTTGGAATAACTGATGGAGCAGTATTTGGAAAGATGTCTTCTTCTTCAATTGGCATGCTTTCCTTGAAGGGAAATACATACTCTTTGAATGTAATATATTTGCTGACAAATACCCTTTTATTGTCTAGATTATACAATCTGTAACCCTTTTGTGTATCTGAATAGCCAATGAGAATGGACTTCCTTGCTCTTGGTGCAGATTTATCTCCTCCAGGTAAATTACTTGCAAAACAAAGACATCCAAATACCCTTAGATGATCTATCCTTGCTTGTCTCCCATATAACATTTCATATGGACACTTCCCTTGCAATACTCCTGTGGGCAGCTTATTTATCAGGTAAATTGCTATTCTTACACAATCTTCCCAGAACCTTATTGGTACTGAACTTTGAAACTTCCGTGCCCTTGCTTTCTCCAATATATGCCTATGCTTTCTCTCCACTATCACATTTTGTTGAGGGGTATATGGGCAGCTACTGTGAGCACATAATTTTTTCCATGCTTAATTTACTCCTATAAATTCTTTAGAGTTAGAATCTTTCTTTTATTATTTGAATTTTTAGGAATTAATTGCATGATTTTGGGTCTTGTCTGCATTTTTGTGTGCATTTTAATTCATAAAAAGAGTACATAATAGTACACTTGCATTTAAAATTCGATTTTATATTTTAGTCAATTAACATTACTAAAATAAGAGGAAAACAACAAAATAGTCTTTTTACAATTTCAAATTTTACATTTTTTACATTTTTTTTGATTTAGTTTCCTCTTAAATTAGGAATTAGTTAATTAGTATCATCTTAGATTTTATTTGGGTCTTTTATTTTACATAATGAAATCAGAAAATACAAAAAAAAAATAACTAAAATACAAAATTAATTGAAAAGAAATAAAAGAGAAAAAAAATAACAAAAGAAAACAAATGGGTTGGTCTTGAAGGCCCAAATTTG
This sequence comes from Nicotiana glauca, assembly GCA_026770625.1. Lineage (NCBI taxonomy): Eukaryota > Viridiplantae > Streptophyta > Magnoliopsida > Solanales > Solanaceae > Nicotiana > Nicotiana glauca. Next base: position 46,725 of record MU742173.1, read on the forward strand.
GGCCAAAGTAGCCTAGCCCAAACAAAATTGCCCCAAGCCCAAAACCATAACCCTCACCCGGCCTGCCCTCACATAATCCAAACGACGCCGTTTTGGCGTAAGGAAATCTGGACCGTCCATACCCCTCAATCTAACAGCCCAGATTTGATCCTTCATTTTGCATAAAAGTGTAATAACACTTTGTTACAACTCAACGACCAAACCCCCCTTCCTCGTACCAACCCCCTCCCTGTAACGCCAGTGTATTGCCACCGTTACTCCGCCGTGCTTCCGCCTTCCTCCGCCATCGGCTGGCCGAAAATTAGCTCCGCCGGCGGCGATGATCCGATGAACCCCAAAATCACACCACAGGTGCTTCTCCACCCCCTCTCCCTATATATGGCTTTAGTTTTTCCCAAATCCTAACCAAAACTCTCGAATTTCAGATCGAAAGTCTGGTCAAAAATGCAAAATGATCCAATCTTAACCAAAATAACACCCTAAAATCTCCATTCCTCCCTCATCACGAATATGGCCATAGTTTCTTTCGAATCATCACCAAAGTGTTCGAATGTCAATTTTAAAATTCGGCCCAAAACATTACTTCGTCCAAACGGCCCAAATTGATACCTGATAATCCCCTGACCTCCCTCATCTTGAATCCTTAATCAATATCCCTCAAATCTCATTGAAGTTCAGCAAATTTTGAATCTAGGGTTGTATGTTTTTGGACTGTTTTGAGGATTTTTCAAGTCGAGTGAACTCTGGTTAATATTATAGGTCTATTTCTTACGAAATGGTAATATTAACTTGAGTTAATTTCGAATGTTTTTTTATGAAGTCCGAATTTCAGCAAGTTTTCTTCTCTGTCTTTTCTTTAGTTTTTCTTTTAGTTTGATTCGTTGTTTTGTCTGTTCAATCGAGCATAGTTTTTAATTTCCAGTCTAGTTTAACAGCATCTCGTCTCTATGATTGTTATAAATGCTTAAGTTAATTTTTTAGGTTAATTTTCATTTCTTTGTTTAAATTCTGATTCGATTTTGGTTTTGTTAGTTTGAATGCTCAAATGTTAATGGGTTCAATTAGTCATTAGTTTAATTCGGTTTCTCCTTTGTTCTGTTTATGTGATATTGACTTGGGATTTAGCCCTGATTCCAGTAATTAGTTTAGTTTTTATGTTTGATAGAGGTTTTTTTTAGTCTAGTAGTATAAAGTTTAAATTTCTTTTAATCTGTTTAAATAAGATTTTAGTTTGTTCATATTGATTTTTCTCTGTTTTATGCTTCTGGAATTATTTTGGATTGATTACAGTTCATGAGTTTGTTTGTTAGCTGTTAATTCAATGATAGTGTTATTTGGTATTGGTTTTGAGTTGGTTTAGGTGATTGGTTATAGCTATTGAAGGTTTAATTAGAATCAGTAATTTCAAGGGATTTTCGGGGGTAGTTTGGGCATAGAAAAGGGTTGTTTTATGAAGAATAGTAAATTCAAAACTAAGATAAGGGTAATATAGGTATTGTATAGTTAAAAGAACACCCTAGGGCCTTCTGGAATAGGACTTTAGTGTAGATTTCAACAAACTTAGGGCAGTAATTTGAGAAACAAGTCAGAAATTGAAGGTTTAATAGGTGAAATCTGAAATTAAAAGAGGGAAAAAATGTGTGAAAGCTTCCAGAACTTTCTGCCCTGTTATGGCCTATAAAAGGCAACCCTAGTACCTTCACTAACAAGTTTGGGAGACCCCTGAAAATTCCCAAATTTAGACCCCTCTGAAAATTCCCAAAAAAAAATTCCATCTTTAATTTCCTCACAAAATCCCTTTTCTTAAGTTCAAAAATTTCAAATTTGAACTTCAAAATCCAAGGAAGTTCAAAAATCTGCATTCTTATAGCTCAAGTCTTCTTTTAACTCTTAATTCATGGCCAAAAACATACAAAAAGCCAGTAAAAATCCAAAAAAAAAATTGTTACACTGCTTTGTTTTAAGTTAGTTTTGAGCTCTAGTTCAATTCTGGATAGATTTGAGGTCGAACTAGTGAGATTTGGATTGTGTTGTTGCTGTTAGATCTCTGTTACTCTCCTGTGGGTGTTGTGATATTGGCTTAGTCCTAAAACTGGTTTATTTTGCTGCTGTAAACTGTTGTTGCCTAAGCTGACCTCAATTTTCCCTTTTACTTTGTCCAAATTCCAGGTACAAGCTCTAAACTATGTTGATGTACATGTGATCTGAGAAATGAAATGGAAATTATATCTCTGTTGGAGTGATGTTATGTTAGCTTAGTTTAACTCCAGTTTTAGTATTTAATGTTGTAATTGGACTGGACTATATTAACTTTCTAATTTGAGGTGGTGAGAGCCATGTTTTGAGATTACAATTTGTAGCCTGTTTATTGCTGATGTTAATTTCACAAGTCGTTATATAGGCTGCTTTGTCATTTCAGAAATGTTTCATGTGTTAATGATAATCAATCATTATCATGTTAAAACAGATGAATGATCAAGCATGAGATTAGCTATAATTTATTAAATATTAGTTGAATTTTGAAATTGAGTCCAGGTCCGGCTCTGAATTGCTTCAGATTCGTACATATGTCGTTAATAGTATAGGAATTTTATAGGAGTGATTATGTAGTTTAGGGCCAATTCACATTTCAGTTAAATAGGCATTGAAAAATGAGCAAAATTTGTAATTCAACATGTTTAATTACCTGTTTATTCAAATATTAGTAGGACTGGATTGATATAACACATATTTCTATTAATTGTTAAAGGGCCAAATGGAACTCTACCCAATAATTTCCTTTCAGCACAATTCATTGATAGCTTGGGCCTTATTAGCCCTTAAGCTTGGCCCAGTAATTCCCCATTGCCTCAGCTCCCCTGTACACTAGTTGGGCCTGTACTGAAGCCCAGAACTGATAATGGTTAAATGATGAACGTAGCTGCACACATCAGAACTAGGCTAAACCTCTAAGGCCCAAGAAATTGTTATAAGTCAAAACCCTTTAAAAAATTGCGTTAGGAATACGGGGTATTATTTTGCAATATAAATTTGGGTTTTCGAGTTAGGTAGCGGGATCAAACTAAGAGGGTCCTCCCTTTGTTTGAACTCGGACTTGAACTTGAAGCCGAATCTATAAATACGAGTTAATTGGGCCCTTTTTGAGACAAACATAAAAATAGAACATCTTAGTTTGCTTTAGGTTAGCTTTTAAATAATAAAGTGAGACGAGCCTCGCCAAACAAAATATACAAATTGCGTGGCCCTCACTAATTGCTTAATTAAAAAAATACTTAGCATTCGGAGCGTATCGTTTAGCGAATTTCACGGCCCTTCGTAAAGTTAAATAGACGTTAGTCACTTTAAGCGCGCTTTTAATAATTTTACCTTCCTAAATATGGGTGCGCATTTCATGCAACCAAATCCAAAACGTTGAATAAGAATGTGTCGAGGATCCGGGCGCATTTCATGTGACGTGATCCGAAAACGCATTCTTAAACGATGTTCACTTTCGTAAAAGATAATTAAAAAGCGGTAAATAATAATGAAATTGTAATATAGTTTGGAATATGTATAAAAATTAGATTTTTAGCCATTTATAATAATTTAAGCGACCGTGCTAGAACCACGGGATCCGGGGTTGCCTGACACCTTCCCTCGGATCAACAGAATTCCTTACACAGAATTTCTGGTTCGCAGACTCCAATTGGAAATTTGAAATTTCCCTCGATTTGGGATTTAAATTAAACCGATGACTTGGGACACCAAAAGCCAATCCTATCCCAAGTGGCGACTCTAAAAATAAATAAATAATCCCATTTCGAATAATGTCACTTTAAATGGAAAAACTCCCTTATACATTATCCTTCGGGATAGGAGTGTAAAAAGGAGGTGTGACAGCTCTAGCGACTCTACTGGGGAATACGAACACAGAATTTCGGTTTAGGGTTCAAAGAATTCGAGCTTAGTTTAATTATTATGTTTGGCTTTATCTGATTTTTCTACTTGCTTCCATGCTATATGTCCTAAATGTTTTACCGATTTGATAAATGTTGAATTGCATATAAACTGTCGTGAATCCCTTCCTCTCTCTAAGTCTTCTACATCATGGAGAAGGGTGCAGTTCGTGTAGCTTCTCTTCTGTTTAGAGTCTTTCCAAATTTAGAACGAGATTGGATAAGTTGCTAAGCTGGTAGAGCTTCTGTATCCCCGGTACGCTGCCTCCCCCTCGGCCCGAGTTGTCCACTCGGGAAAGACAGGTCTAGACCAATAAACCTAGGGTTAAACCTAGAAGAACAAAAACTCATGCCGGATCCCTAATAGGACGTTTGTTTGCATCATGTGCATTTGACTTAGGGGACTCAACATAGGGGTTGGGTCCGTCTAGGACAGGTGACCTGAAATATAATGACCATCCTGATGCATCTTACGTGCTACTTGCGCATTTATTTGCTCGGCTTTGCATGTTGACCGGCTTGTCTATAATGAGTGAAAATGAGAAAAATAGTTGTGTTAGGACTAAGTGAGGGTGACCATTTGTTTTGAAAATCCCAATGCCCAAAATAGTACCGAAATACTGCCGGATTTCTGGAAAAAAAGTGAAAATGGAAAAACACAAAGAAAAAGAGAAAAATATTTGAAAAAAAAAAAGAAATTGTTGTTCGAAATAGTTTTGATTTTGGCAACTCTGCCCGAACTACGCTGGTTTGATTCTCACCGGATGTGAGATAGGTAGGCAACTCTCATCGGGTCCAACCACCCTTTTTGCAAAAATAGCCAAAAATATCGAAATTAACCCTGAGTCATTTTAAATGGTTTGCGGGTACAGCCTCAAAATCTTCTTCCCAGAAGCACTGAAAGGTCGTATTCGCAAAACCAAATCCTTGTCTTGTTAAATAAAGAGTTTTGCAAAAATAGCCAGTTTTCAAAATAAGTCATTAAAATTCCCTTTTTAAATAAACGTGCAGGATGAATTCAAGTAACATCAAGATCTTCTCAGTCCTAAGTGAGATCCCTTTGAAACTTCATATGTGGTGGCATGATCTAGGAAAAGGAAGCAGAGATACCGTGGTTAAAATTTTGGGCGGTCTAGTTGATCTACTGAAAATCAAACCGAGGAAGGATATCATTGAGGCACTAATACCATTTTGGGACCCGACCCGTAACGTATTCTGGTTTTCAAATTTTGAACTCACACCCACCTTAGAAGAGATTGCGGGATATGCGGGCCTCATCGGGAACCTTCGAGGTCGATACCCACTGGCCCCACGACCGGTAACCCTTCATAGGTTTTTGGATCTGTTGAGCATTAGCCGGGATATTCAAGACCCGCATCTGGCAGAAGGTTTTTGTACATTGAACATCCTATATCATCGGTATGGTAACCCAAAAGGTTTCGAGGAGCCCAACACCAGCTTGACACATGCCGAAAATGAAGACAAATGGGAAGCTCGACGAGGATTATCCTTTATGGTGGCCTTTCTGGGAGTGGTGGTTTGTCCGAGAAAAGATGGTCACATAGACCTCGGCCTGGTAAGAATGCTAGATGTTGCCATGAAAAAACCTACTAGCACAGTGGTTTCTCTAATCGTAGCAGAAATGTACCGAGCTCTGACCAAATGTCGCGAAGTCGGGAAATTCTTTCAAGGTTGCAATTTGCTCTTACAGTTGTAGATGCAAGAACACCTCTATCACCGCACAGACTATATGAACTACAGTTTAACTGGGGTGAGTTGTATTGCAGAATTTGGGACCCGGGTGACAGTATTGAATTCCCTGAGGATACTGAGGCCTGGTCGTCATGCTTAAGATCCCTGACCGCAGATAAAGTCGAATGGGCTTATGGTTGACTTCCTGCTACTGAATCTATATACACATCAGCAGAGGTCCCCTATATTCTTTTGATAGGTATTCGAAGCATACAGCCTTACGCTCCTTACCGGATTTTGCGACAGCTTGGAAGATTCCAGACAGTGCACAATGATGAAAACCTGAGTGAGCAAGTCATTGAGTTAGTCCCGAAGGCTGCATTTCCTGAAGGCAGAATACGAAAGATATGGAATGAGTGTCGGTTCCTCGAGCCTAAAACCATAATACAGGACCAAGCTAGAGGCAAGGTAGATCCCAAGTATCTGACGTGGTTTGGCAAAAGATTTCGAATCCCAGAGAGACTCGCTAAAAGACCGCACGTGCAGCAATTTATTGATGGGGTCCAAGTTTAATGGGATTGGCAAGCAAATGAGAAAGAGTACTGAGCTAGAATAGGATGGTTAGAGCAATAGGTCCGGGACCTCCAATTCGACAAAAGTGTACAGGCTGCAGCCGACGAGGGTGACAAAAAGAAATTAGCTCAGGAGAACGAAGCACTCAAAGCCCAAATTAAACAAATGAAAATAGATGCCCGGAACTAAGAAAGAAGTCTATCTGATGAAAGGATGATCAAAGGGTTAAAGAAACAAATTTCGGACTGCCAAGAAGAATTAGAAAAATCTGAGGGAAAATGGCAAGACTCCGGGCACAGTGGGCCAAAAAGACTGAAGAAAGAGCCCAATTTGTGCAGCAAATAAGGAGGAACTACGAGGGGACTATCGCCAAAATGAAGAGAAAAATGAATACTATGGAAGAAAAGACAGCCCAGCGGGATAAAGAATTCCAAGCCGAGATGAACCAGTGCCATGGGTTAATTGCAGAAATGGAAAGGGAAATTAAATTGCTACAAGATCTGCACTTCCAGGACTCTCAGGTGCTAGAGGCTCGTACACAACAAATAAGCCGACTCCTCCAAGAAAAGGGTCAAATCAGGGAAAGGATCAGAAACATTGCCCACTATATTATCATGAAATGTCAGGCCGGCGAGCGAATGGGTCGTACCACGTCCTTTGCCTCAGTGATGATATTTGTTCGCCAGTTCATGATGATTTAGATCATTTGCAAAGGGATCTCGCACGCAGGCCCGCAACAATGCCGAATGATGCTCCGCGGGCCCCAGGGTTTAAGGCATTGATGTATTCTTAGTTAATCGAGTCTGTATTTTGCTTTTGAGTCTATTTTTGTAATTTTCTTTTCAAGAAAAGAAAAACAAATAGTCTAGTAGCTTTTGTAACCGCAGTTGTTATCAATTAAAAATTGAAAATTCCCCAAAACTGTTTTATTACTTTCGTATTTGTTTGCAAGAAATACGCTTGGTCTGATTCATACGGGGTCATGATACGTAGGCAATCTACATAAGATTCGACCGTAAAATAGAAAGAAGATAAATAAAAGGAAAAAACAAAAGAGAAAGAAACGCAAAAGAACAAAATAAGGCATTGAGAGAAAAAATCATGGCCAAAGAAAAGAAAAAGCAGAAAATGAAAATGGAGAAGCAGGAAAAGAAAATAAGAGAAAAGGAAACAAAAAGAGAAATAAAAGAGAAAAGGAAAAAGAAGAAAAGTCGGGATGACACATGCAACCGAAGCAAACATGTAGATATCCATTTAACTGTATAGGTACATCACACTCCAATGTGCAATTACCTATCTGTTACTTGTTTTATACTAACCGTTGTTGCTGTCTTTCCGGCTGAATATTTTAGAAATCGTGGTTGGTTTGTGGTAAACTGGCCTCGCATAGATACTTCACCAGATCTAAAGGAAAACAGAGATGTCATCTGAAATGACCTTGCCTGCAGTCCCTATACCTGAAGATAGCCCAACCTCTGGGATCCCGGCCTCTGAATCCTATACAGCTGAAGAAAATTAGATCTTGCGCTTGCACTTGATGGAAATATGGGATGCTTGGAACAACGGGAAAGAACCCCCAAGCACTATCCCCGTATTCCCGGAGTTGTTCCCAAGACCTGGAGGGTTTACCACTGTCCCCATCAGCCACCCAAATATTCCTCTGAGCCAACCTACCATGACTGCTAACTTTTTCGGAATACCCTCTGAGGATCATCCCTAAGTGTTCCCATGCTCCCAACATCTTTACAGCTCCACCATCCTCTACAACCACCCAACCATCGCTACCAAAACATGCTTTTGACCCTTCGATCTTCACATTTCAAAATCCAGTTTTTCAGGCTGACCCTCCTCATTATTCTCAATATACCTACTCTCGGTCACCATATGAGATCACACCGGGGCAGGACAAAACCCCTAAAGCCCCGGAGCAGGATGAAATGACAAAAAGAATGAGGAGTTTAGAGCAGAGTCTAAAAAATATGCAGGGTTTAAGCGGGCAGAAGAATGTTTCTTACAATGATCTGTGCATGTTCCCTTACGTGCACCTGCCTATAGGATTCAAAACGCCAAAGTTCAAAAAGTATGATGGACATGGCGATCCCATTGCTCACCTCAAAAAGTATTGTAATCAATTGCGTGGGGCTGGTGGAAAAGAAGAGTTATTAATGGCTTACTTTGGAGAAAGCTTGGTGGGCATAGCATCTAAGTGGTACATGGATCAGGACATATCTCGATGGCATATCTGGGATGACCTTGCCTGAGATTTTGTCCGACAATTTCAGTACAATATAGACATTGCGCCAGACAGGAACTCTTTGGCAAACCTATAGAAAAAGCCCTCAGAGAGTTTCCGCGAATATGCAATCAAATGGCGTGAACAGGCGTCAAGGGTAAAGCCTACAATGGATGAGGTTGAGATGGTCACTATCTTCGTGCAGGCTCAGGAGGCAGATTATTTTCAAAATATGATGTCCGCTATGGGTAAGCCTTTTGCAGAGGCAATAAAAATTGGAGAGATGGTAGAGAATGGACTAAAAATGGGCAGAATCTTGAGCCAATCGGCCATAAGAGCAACCTCCCAAGCCATCCAAGGCGGGTCTGGAGGAATGGCTAAGGGCAAAAAGAAAGAAGAAACAGTGATGGCAACATCGGGCGGAAGAAGGTACCGGGCTCCTAGACCGGTGTTCTCAGAAAGAGCCCCTCAGCACTACTACCCTCACACAAATATGACTTATGCTCCTCAACCTTATGCGGTAATGAATGCTCAACCTTTCGGCTACCCACAACCACAAGCTAACTGAAACCCACCTCCATTCCAAAGAAACCAGCAACCTTACCAAAACCAATATAACCCTCGACCACCACAAAATAATTTTTGCCCTCGGGAACCACCTAGGCGACCAAATTTTACCTCGATTGGTGAACCATATTCCAGCTTGTTCCCGAAGCTCATCCAGATAAACCTATTACAGCCTATTCCCCAAAACATGCCGAATCCGGAATCGCCCGCCTATCAACGAGGTATTCATTATGCCAATCATTCAGAGGATGAAGGGCACAGTACTAATAGCTGCTGGACATTGAAAAAAGTTATGGAAGATTTGATCAAACAAGGGAAAATAGTGTTGAGGGATGAAGAAGCCCCGAATGTTACCAATAATCCCTTGCCCGCTCACAACAACGGGCCGGTAATCGGCATGATTTGTAAAGACTGAGACTTTGATCCGGCTCTGAAAGCCATAATTGCTATTGCCAATGTCCGAAAGGAAACCCAAGGTAGCCCCAAAGCAGGAAAAAGAGGAGAAGAAGAATAAAGTGGTCAACATTAAGCCTGAGGAGAAAACTGAGACAAAAGCAGAGCCGGTGCCTCCTAAACACGGGGTTCTCTATGTGCCACGAGGTCGTCAAGAGAAACCACTAGTTGTGAGCACTCCGAGGAAGTATGAAGTGAAGAAAGGGACACATATGTATGAGTCGAAAGGGTCCTACATGGTGCGGGGGACAATAAAACCGCCTCGGCTGAGTGAGCCAGTGGTTATTGGACGCGCACCACAGAAGCTCATGACAGACCCCTCTGCAGTGCCGTGGAACTACCAACAAACAGTGGTCACATACAAAGGCAAGGAAATTTTGGGAGAACTGCCAGGAACAGTCCCTGTTGAAAAATATTCAAATATACAAGAGGTAAATAGCGCCACATGAAAGCGTTTTCCATCTAAGAAGCCGGTGAGCGCTGAAGAAGTAGAGACATTCTTTCAGAAAATGAAAATGCCAGACTATGAAACAGTAGACCAATTGAGGAAGTATCCTGAGCAAGTGTCATTATTGTCATTGGTGACCAAATCTGCTGAACATCAGAAGATCCTTATAAAAACTCTGAACGAAGCATATGTGCCAGCCGAGACTTCGGTTGAACAAATTGAAAGGATGACAAAAAAAATCTTCGTTGTTAACCAACTCTCCTTCAGTAAAAATGATTTGCCTCCAGAAGGAGCTTCCCACAATAAAGCCTTGCACCTCACAGTTAAATGTGAAGGTTACTACATTAAGCGGGTCATGGTGGATGGAGGCTCGGAGGTTGACATCTGCCCACTCTCCACTTTGCAAGGAATGGAAATAGGGACAGGAAGGATTCGTCCAAATAATATTTGCATGAGAGCCTTCGATGGTGTTAAAAGAGATACCATCGGCGAAATTGATTTGATACTGACCATAGGCCCGGTGGACTTCGAGGTGACCTTCCAAGTGTTAGACATGGACACATCTTACAATTTTGTTCTGGGAAGGCCTTGGATCCATGCTGCAGGAGTTGTGCCCTCAACCCTCCACCAGATGGTGAAATTTGAGCATGAAGATCAGGAGATCGTTGTCCACGGGGAAGGTGAGAAGTCCATATATCGTGACCCATCTATCCCATGCCTGGAGGCGAGGGAGGGAAGTGAGCATATTGTCTATCAAGCCTTTGAAATCGTGGTAGCTGATCAGTATGAGGAAGGACATCCATACCCCCAGCCTTTCTTATCCAATGCTTCGATCATGGTAGCCAAAAAAATGATTAGACATGGTTTCAAACCAGGAAAAGGGTTGGGAAAAGCTTTGCAAGGAATAGCCGAACCGGTAACACTACCCGCAGCAAAAAAGTATTTCGGGATAGGCTTCCACCCTACCTCAGATGATAAGAAACGGGACGACGAAAGAGAGAAAGATGGATGGGTTCTACCGCAACCATTGCCACATCTGTATGAGACCTTCGTCAAGCCTAAGTACGGCGCAGAAGAAGATGATGAGGTGTTCACGGCTGATGAAATAGAAGATATCTGTGGAGCTATGAGGCAAATGCTTTATGAAACCAACATGGTCCAGCCAGGGGAGGGAACTAGCACCGCTGAGGTGCTCTACATGGGACCAGACACCAAACTCCAAAATTGGAAGGCTACGCCTTTCCCGATCAGGCGGGAGTCCCGGTAGACTAGCCTTGTCACCTTTTCTACATCTCAAGTTTTCTCAGGGTGTAACTCGGATGTTTCTTTTAGTTTCATGTCTTTTGAATTCATGAATGTAAAACCTGTTATCTTCCCAAAATTCCAAGAAATGAAATCAATATTTCATCGTCCATTTTCTCTTTAGTCTTTCTGATTTTCGTTATTTTTCCCTTTTTTCTTTTCTTTTCAGTTATAATAATGCGGCTTTAAATAACATGACATACTTGCGGACTTCATGCCCCGACTCAAACATGCTGTCTAACTGTGAAATAATGAATCAAGAACCGAAATATGATGAAGAAGAGGCTTTTAGGGAAATAAAC
>MU742173.1:59802-71354 GCA_026770625.1 Nicotiana glauca
ATAGAGGTGTATGTGGATGACGTAATCATCAAGTCCCGAACTCAGAGTGACCACGTTCGAGATTTGAGAAAGTTCTTTGAACGGCTGCGTATGATTTGAAGATGAATCCGGCCAAATATGCCTTCGGAGTTCCATCAGGCAAGCTCCTGGGTTTCATAGTCAGTAGAAAAGGGATCGAGTTAGATCCAACAAAGATAAAAGCTATTCGAGATCTACCTCCTCCGAAAACTAAGAAAGACGTGATGAGTTTACTGGGCAGGTTAAACTATATTAGTCGGTTCATTGCTCAACTGACTACCACGTGTGAGCCTATATTCAAACTTTTAAAGAAAGATGTGTCAATCAAATGGACATCCGAATGTCAAGAGGCCGTCGACAAGATCAAGGAATATCTGTTAAATCCTCCGGTGTTGGTCCCGCCCGAGCTAGGGCGATCTCTCTTCTTATATCTGACGGTGTTGGAAAATTCTTTTGGTTGCGTTCTGGGGCAACACGATATAACCGGAAAGAAAGAGCAGGCGATCTACTATCTGAGTAAGGAGTTCACCAGCTACGAGTCCAAGTATACTTTGTTGGAGAGAACATGCTGTGCTCTGACGTGGGTCGCTTAGAAGTTGAGACACTATCTTCAAGCCCACACTATCTACCTTATAATCAAGTTGGATCCTTTGAAATACATATTCCAGAAACCTATGCCCACTGGGAGGCTAGCAAAATGGCAAATCCTGCTCACTGAATTTGACATAGTCTATATCATACGTACGGTAATGAAAGCCCAGGCATTGGCAGATCATTTAGCGGAAAACCCGGTTGACGAAGAATACCAACCATTGAGCACATACTTTCCAGATGAAGATGTTAATTTAGTAGAAGCTATCTCTGAAGACACTCATGCTTGGAAAATGTTATTTGACGGAGCGGTAAACACAAGAGGTGTAGGCATTGGGGCAATCTTCATATCACCCAATGGTCAGCACTATCCAGCTACAGCTAGGCTCTGATTCTTCTGCACAAACAACACAGCCGAATATGAAGCCTGCATCATGGGCCTAAATATGGAAATTGACCAGGAAGTTGAAGACTTATTGATCACGGGGGACTCCAATTTAATTGTCCGGCAAGCACAGGGGGAGTGGGAAACTTAAGACGATAAGCTCATCTCATACCGGCAACACGTGGAAGATCTCACTAAACGCTTCAAGTCAATAGAGTTCGGGTACATCCCTCGATGTCATAATGAACTAGTTGATGCACTCGCCATTTTAGCCTCAATGCTGCCTTACCCAGGCAATGCCATATTGATCCCTTGGAAATTCAAATCAAAGAAGGCACGGTTATTGTAATACAGTCGAGGTGGAACCCAGCATTCAGCCCTAGTATCATGATATCAAAAGATTTCTGAAAGCACTAAGTGGCGATGTTTTGTATAAAAGGACCCCGGACCTAAACTTGCTAAGATGCGTTGATGTCGAAGAAGCCGGAAGAATTATGCATGAGGTGCACGCAGGGGTGTGCGGACCTCATATGAACGGATATGTTTTGGCAACGAAAATCCTACGAGCGGGATACTATTGGATAACCATGGAGAAGGATTGCTTCAGCTTTATTCGAAAATTCCATCAATGTTAGGTGCACGGCGACTCGATTCATGCACCTCCAATAGAGCTTCATCCGATGTCAGCACCTTGGCCGTTTGTTGCCTGGGGTATGGACGTTATTGGGCCAATCAATTCGAAGGCTTCAAACAGGCATAGATTCATATTGGTCGCAATCGATTACTTCACAAAATGGGTTGAGGCCATCACTCTCAAGTCGGTCACCAAGAAAGCTGTGGTAGATTTTGTGCATTCCATTCTCATTTGTCGCTTTGGTATTCCTGCAACTATGATTACCGACAATGCTGCAAACTTGAATAGTCGTCTAATGGGAGAGGTGTGTGAACAGTTCAAGATAACGCATAGAAACTCTACCCCTTATCGGCCAAAAACCAATGGTGGCATTGAAGCAGCGAATAAGAACATCAAGAAGATTTTGAGAAAGATGATTCAAAACTCCAGATAATGGCATGAAAAGCTTCCTTTTGCATTACTTGGGTATCGCACCACAGTGCGTACATCAATCGGAGCCACCCCATACTTGTTGGTTTACAGAACTGAAGTAGTCATACCTGCAGAAGTAGAAATTCCTTCGCTTCGTATAATCATTGAAGAAGAAATCAAAGACAGTGAGTGGGTGAAAACCCGGCTAGAGCAGTTGTCGCTAATTGATGAAAAATGGATGGCCGTAGTGTGCCACGGGCAGTTGTACCAATAATGAATGGCCCGCGCCTATAACAAGAAAGTACGTCCCAGGAACTCCGAAGTGGAACAGCTCGTGCTCAGACGCTTTCTCCCTCATCACCAGGAAGCAAAAGAAAAGTTTGCTCCCAATTGGAGAGGTCCATATATAATCCGAAAGATTTTGCCAAAAGGAGCAGTGTATCTAGGAGACATTGAAGGAAATGATCCTGAAACAGCAGTCAATGCGGATGCAGTAAAAAGGTACTATGTCTAGACCTCCTGGGGTGATGGATTTTGTGCAATTGAGATGACGAAGGCTTTCCTTCCCACTACCCCAAACACTATCAATCCTTCGTAAACCCTTTGAGCCGGTTCCGTTTCTTTGACTACCCTCTTTGGAACCCAAAAGTACAAAAAGGAAAAGAAAGGAAAAAGAAAAGAAAAGAAAAGAAAAATAAAAAAAAAAAGAGAAAAAGAAAAAGAAAAGAGAAGAAAAGGAAAAAGAAAAAGAAAAACAAAACAAAACAAAACAAAAAACAACAAAAACAAAAAATTATTTGCCTGAACTATGTTTGACTTGATTCCGAAAGGATACGTAGGCAGCCTCTCCCAATTCCCCCCAAAAATTGAAACTGGGGAGGTTCAGTCACACCAAACCAAAACTCCCAATTCCCCCCAAAAATTGAAACTGGGGCAAATGATATGATGGTTCGGTTATGAATCCATCGAAACGGTTCCAAAGTTGTAGTTCCGCCCAAAATCTTTTTTTACCCCAAATACCTTGTCCAAGTCCTTCCAATCAATAGACAAAAGTAGGAAAGTGAAAAACATCATTGTTGGAATCTGATATAATTAAAATTGAGAGAAATAAAATGAGAGAGTCTTATCGGTGAAAACCTTCGGGCACTATAAGGCGATAGTGAGTAGAGAAAATGAAAATGAGAGAGTCCGTTTACTGAAAACTCGCAAAGAGCACTATCGGGCGACGGTGAGAAGAGAAATGAGAGAGGTCGATTGGCGAAAACCCGCAAAGGGTGCTGTCGGCCAAAAAGAAGACATCTCATCACTAAAAGAGTCCTGGCAAGGCTCCCTGATTTTGAAATGCGGATCAATGAATTCACGAGAAGCTGGAAAGTTTGTGTGGGTCAGGCGTCCAGTCCAAGAAGCATGTCATGTTCATTTGAAGTCAGCGTGCACCCCCAGATAAGTCCTTCTTTTCCCTTGAAAGGGACGCTTCTATTTAAATTCATCTGCTTAACTTTTGTATATTTCTTCTTTGAATCCCTTTCGGTTTAACATTGATTCCTGAATCACTACAAAGAAAGGTGGCAGGATTGGTTCTATCGGGCTCCGCCTGGCAAAAGCCAGAGAAGATACCTAACTTCTGTGGGTGCGTCAGTCCAATCTTGATTGACCATGGATTGATGCTGTCGAAACAAAGACATCTGAAAGAAAGGAAGTCAAAGGCAAAGGTCCTAAGGGCAGAATAAAGTGAAAAGGCTAGAACCCACACGGGCAAGTCATAATGAAATCCTGAGAGTTGAACCCGGTCAGTTTGAAAAGAGATTCACCCCCAAGGCCAACAAACAGCAAAGTTCTCAACGGAAGGGGGGCCGAGATCAAGCAAGTGGGATGATCAAGGCCACAAAACCAACCACCGTTTTAAACTAAAAAATTGTTCTTTGTGGAAAACAGGTCTTATTCAGAGCAACCGTGCAAAAAGCAGGTGCAACCCAAAAAGAAATAAATGTGCAAGCGCTGAAGCAGCTTTGCAGCAAGAAAGTGATAGAAAGGGAAGTTTATCGAAATTCTTTCATGCATTTTGCTATCTGAAAAGAAAAAATTAAAAATAAAAAGAAAAGAAGGAGAAAAAGAAGAAGAAGAAAATAAATGAAAATGAAAACCCCAAAAGAAAAACAAATCATAGTAGCATAGGAACTTTTTCTTTCAAATCCCGGCCAAAAAATCGAAGATCTCCCGGCCAAAAAACCGTGGAGCTTTTTTCCTTCTAAATCCCGGCCAAAAAACCGAGGATCTCCCTGCCAAAAACCGTGGAGCTTTTTTCT
Organism: Nicotiana glauca; assembly: GCA_026770625.1. Lineage (NCBI taxonomy): Eukaryota > Viridiplantae > Streptophyta > Magnoliopsida > Solanales > Solanaceae > Nicotiana > Nicotiana glauca. The sequence continues at coordinate 64,148 of MU742173.1, forward strand.
TTCCAAATCCCGGCCAAAAAACCGAGGATCTCCCGGCCAAAAAATCATGGAGCCTTTTTCTTTCCAAATCTCGGCCAAAAAACCGAGGATCTCCCGGCCAAAAAATCGTGGAGATTTTTCTTTCCAAATCCCGGACAAAAAACCGAGGATCTCCCGGCCAAAAAACCATGGAGCTTTTTCTTTCCAAATCCCGGCCAAGAACCGAGGATCTCCCGGCCAAAAAACCGTGGAGCTTTTTCTTTCCAAATCCCGGCCAAAAAATCGAGGATCTCCCGGCCAAAAAACCGTGGAGCTTTTTCTTTCCAAATCCCGGCCAAAAAATCGAGGATCTCCCGGCCAAAAACCGTGGAGATTTTTCTTCCAAATCCCCACCAAAAAATTGAGGATCTCCCGGCCAAAAAACCGCGGAGCTTTTTCTGTCCAAATCCCGGCCAAAAAACTGCGGAGCTTTTTCTTTCCAAATCCCGACCAAAAAACCGGGGAGCTTTTTCTTTCCAAATCATGGCAAAAAAATCGAGAATCTCCCGGCCAAAAAACCATGGAGTCTTTTCTTCCCAAAAAAAAATCGAGGATCTCCCTACACAATCCTGATTTGATCACTTAGATATGTGTCACAACTAACTCACAAAATTTTCCTAGTTAAAACTGGTGCAGAAAATTTCGTTCGTTTGTTTGTTTTGGTATCTTAAGCAGGTCAACCTCAAGACACAAGGTACGAGATGACCAATGGGATAAATCTCAATCTAGAATCAAGAGAAGAAGAAAAGAACAAAAAGAAATGAACTCAAATGTGAAGCAAGCAAGGGTGCGGATTGCTCAAAGTCTGATTGAAGTCACAAGCTCCGCTGATCCTGTTTTGACCCGATGCTGGGAAGTAAACGCCTACAACTTGCGAGCGTCAAGATTCAGATCGAAATCCACAGCAAATCAGCTAAGACTCAAGATCAAGTTTCAAGAGAATTATAGATAGGAATCTTGTAACTCATAGTTGATAGGCATAGCTAGCTTAGCTTTGATTTTCCTTTTGGTGTAATAAGGAGGTCAGCAAGCAGTAGCAGCAGTAGTAGCAACAACAGCAGTGCAATCATAGCTCCTGGTAGTCCCAGCTACCAAGCTTTCTAGAACTACACTGACCTAATTCCTTTATAGCCAAGGATATATAGGCAACCTCCGAAGCAGGGTTCGGTCAGACGGTTTTCAAAATGTTTCTCATGGAGTGCTGAGTAGAAAAAAATCTTTCATGGTGCTCATTTATCTTTGCTCAAAAACCATTCGTGTCTTCAAGCAAAGAGGGGCAGCTGTGAGCACGTGATTTTAGCCACGCTTAATTTACTCCTATAAATTCTTTAGAGTTAGAATCTTTCTTTTATTATTTGAATTTTTAGGAATTAATTGCATAATTTTGTGTCTTGTCTACATTTTTGTATGCATTTTAATTCATAAAAAGAGTACAAAAATAGTACACTTGCGTTTAGAATTCAATTTTATATTTTAGTCAATTAACATTACTAAAATAAGAGGAAAATAACAAAATAATCTTTTGACAATTTCAAATTTTGCATTTTTTACATTTTTTTATTTAGTTTCCTCTTAAATTAGGAATTAGTTAATTAGTATCATCTTAGATTTTATTTGGGTCTTTTATTTTACATAATGAAATCAGAAAATACAAAAAAAAATAATAATAAGTAAAATACAAAATTAATTGAAAAGAAATAAAAGAGAAAAAAAACAACAAAAGAAAACAAATGGGTTGGTCTAGAAGGCCCAAATTTGGGCCAAAATAGCCTAGCCCAAACAAAATTGCCCCAAGCCCAAAACCATAACCCTCACTCGGCCTGCCCTCACATAATCCAAACGACGCCGTTTTGGCGTAAAGAAATCTGGACCGTCCATACCCCTCAATCTAACGGCCTAGATTTGATCCTTCATTTTGCATAAAGGTGTAATAATACTTTGTTACAACTCAACGACCAAACCCCCCTTCCTTGTACCAACCCCCTCCCTGTAACGCCGGTGTATCGCCACCGTTACTCCGTCGTGCTTCCGCCTCCCTTCGCCATCCGCCGCCGGCCGGAAATCGCCTCCGCCTACGGCGATGCTCCGATGAACCCCAAAATCATACCACAGGTGCTTCTCCGCCCCCTCTCCCCATATCTGGCCTTAGTTTTTCCCAAATCCTAAACAAAACTCTCGAATTTCAGATCAAAAGTCTAGTCAAAAACGCAAAATGATCCAATCTTAACCAAAAAAAACACCCTAAAATATCCATTCCTCCCTCATCACGAATATGGCCATAGTTTCTTTTGAATCATCGCCAAAGTGTTTGAATGTTAATTTTAAAATCCGGCCCAAAGCCCTACTTTGTCCAAACGGCCCCAAATTGATACCTGATAATCCACTGACCTCCCTCATCTTGAATCCTTAATCGAAATCCCTCAAATCTCATCAAAGCTCAGCAAATTTTGAATCTAGGTTTGTACGTTTCTGGATTGTTTTGAGGATTTTTCAAGTCGAGTGAACTCTGGTTAATATTATAGGTCTATTCCTTATGAAATGGACGTATAATATTAACTTGATTTAATTTCGAAGGTTTTTTTTTATGAAGTCCAAATTTCAGTAAGTTTTCTTCTCTGTCTTTTCTTTAGTTTTTCTTTTAGTTTGATTCGTTGTTTTGTCTGTTCAATCGAGCATAGTTTTGAATTTCTAGTCTAGTTTAACAGCATCTCGTCTCTATGATTGTTATAAATGCTTAGGTTAATTTTTTAGGTTAATTTTCATTTCTTTGTTTAAATTCTTATTCAATTTTGGTTTTGTTAGTTTGAATGCTCAAATGTTAATGGGTTCAATTAGTCGTTAGTTTAATTCGGTTTCTCCTTTGTTCTGTTTATGTGATATTGACTTGGGATTTGGCCCTGATTCCAGTAATTAGTTTAGTTTTATATGTTTGATAGAGGTTTTTTTTAGTCCAGTAGTATAAAGTTTAAATTTCTTTTAATCTGTTTAAATAAGATTTTAGTTTGTTCATATTGATTTTTGTCTGTTTTGTTCTTCTGGAATTAATTTGGATTGATTACAGTTCATGAGTTTGTTTGTTAGCTGTTAATTCAATGATAGTGTTATTTGGTATTGGTTTTGAGTTGGTTTAGGTGATTGGTTATAGTTGTTGAAAGTTTAATTAGAATCAGTAATTTCAAGGGATTTTCGGGGGTAGTTTGGGCATAGAAAAGGGTTGTTTTATGAAGAATAGTAAATTCAAAACTAAGATAAGGGTAGTATAGGTATTGTACAGTTAAAAGAACACCCTAGGGCCTTCTAGAATAGGACTTTAGTGTAGATTTCAGCAAACTTAGGGCAGTAACTTGAGATACAAGTCAGAAATTGAAGGTTTAATAGGTGAAATCTGAAATTAAAAGAGGGAAAAAATGTGTGAAAGCTTCCAGAACTTTCTGCCCTGTTATGGCCTATAAAAGGCAGCCCTATTACCTTCACTAACAAGTTTGGGATACCCCTGAAAATTCCCAAGTTTAGACCCCACTGAAAATTCCCAAAAAAAAAATTCCATCTTTAATTTCCTCACAAAATCCCTTTTCTTAAGTTCAAAAATTTCAAATTTGAATTTCAAAATCCAAGGAAGTTCAAAAATCTACATTCTTATAGCTCAAGTCTTATTTTAACTCTTAATTCCTGGCCAAAAACATACAAAAATCCAGTAAACATCCAAAAAAAATTGTTACACTCCTTTGTTTTAAGTTAGTTTTGAGCTCTAGTTCAATTCTGGATAGATTTGAGGTCGAACTAGTGAGATTTAGACTGTGTTGTTGCTGTTAGATATCTGTTACTCTCCTGTGGGTGCTGTGATATTAGCTTGGTCCTGAAACTGGTTTATTTTGCTGCTGTAAACTGTTGCTGCCTAAGCTGACCTCAATTTTCCCTTTTGCTTTGTCCAAATTCCAGGTACAAGCTCTAAACTATGGTGATGTACATGTGAGATGAGAAATGAAATGGAAATTCTATCTCTGTTGGAGTGATGTTATATTAGCTTAGTTTAATTCCAGTTTTAGTAGTTAATGTTGTAATTGGACTGGACTATATTAACTTTCTAATTTGAGGTGGTGAGAGCCATGTTTTGAGATTACAACTTGTAGCCTGTTTATTACTAATGTTAATTTCACAAGTCGTTATATAGGCTGCTTTGTCATTTCAGAAATGTTTCATGTGTTAATGATAATCAATCAGGATCATGTTAAAACAGATGAATGATCAAGCATGAGATTAGCTGTAATTTATTAAATATTAGTTGAATTGTGAAATTGAGTCCAGGTCCAGCTCCGAATTGCTTCAGATTTGTCCATATGTCGTTAGTAATATAGGAATTTTATAGAAGTGATTATGTAGTTTAGGGCCAATTCACGTTTCAGTTAAATAGGCATTGAAAAATGACAAGTGTACCTACTATAGTCATCCAATTCATGTTTTTTTAATCACAATCAGTACTTTAACTTTTGACTGAATCAGACACACCCAAGTGTACCTACTATAGTCATCAACAATAGTAACACAAGAATGCTTCCTATCATATGTAGGTACTTTGTGTGTGTGACGACCCGGCCCGTCGTCACGTGAGTTACCGCCCCGTTTCCCCTATATTGTGTTGCCTTATGATTCAATATTGATATTTGAATTGATCGGGTGGAATTGAGTTGGTTTTAGTTGGAAATGAGGTACTTAGCCTCTTAGAAGAAAGCTTGTTTTAGAAAAGTCAACCGAAAGTTGACTATGTGGTTAGAGGGCTCAGATGTGAATTTCGGTGATTTGGTTAGTTTCGGGGGATGATTTGTGACTTAGGACTGTGATCGGAATCGAATTTGGAGGTCCGTTATAGATTTAGGCTTGAATTGGCAAAGTTTGAATTTTGGCGAATTCCGGTTGATAGGTTAGATTTTGATCTGAGGGTCGAAATGGAATTCCGAGAGCTGCAGTAGCTTTGTTAGGTGATTTTGGATATGTCTGCAAATTTTCAGGTCATTCGGACGTTGTTTGGTCGGGTTTTTGATCGAATGCGCATTTCAAAAATTTTGATGAAAACTAGGCTTGAATCCGATATGTTTTAATGGTTTTAGCGTTGTTTGACATGTTTTGAGGATTGTAACAAGTTTGAATAAGGTTGTTGGATGTGTTGGTGTTTTTGGTTGAGGTCCCGGGGGCCTCGGGGTGATTTCGAATGATTAAACGGGAGTTTGAAGCATGTGTTGCAGGTCAGATTTTTCTGTCTGCTGGTATTTCCGCATCTGCGGAAAACGAGCCGCATAAGCGGTTCCGCAGATGCGGTGGGGAGATCACAGAAGCGATCAGGAGTGGCCTAAGGATTTTCTACAAAAGCGGACTGGTAAGCGCATAAGCGGGGCCGCGTAAGCGGATCTTAGATCGCAGAAGCGGTCCAGATGGATTTAAGTCAGACCGCATAAACGGTCAATTAGACGCATAAGCAGGACCGCATGTGCGGTCAGGGGACCGCAGAAGCGAAAATCAGACCTGCGTTATGGTGAACAGTGTTCAAGAACTTGGAAAAGAAGAAAAACATTTTGGACTTCGAACAAGCGGGTTTTTGGGCGATTTTGAAGAGGATTCGAAGGGATTTCATCAGGTATGAATATTTGGACTCAGATTATGTTATTATGGTGTAAAAACATGAATTAATCACGGAATTTCAAGGAACTAAAGGGTAAAAATGGAGGTTAGGACTTGAAACCTAAGAAGGTTTGAATTGATGATTTGAGGGGACAAATGGACTCCAATTCTTGTATATTTTATATGTACGGACTCGTGGCGAGACGAGGATTCCGGTGATGTGAATTTCGTAATTTTTCGAGAAGTGGGCCCGGGGCTCGAGTTTTACCAACTTCGTATTTTTGGGTGTTTTTCGAGTTCTTTCAATTGGGTTATGTTCCATTAGCCTATTGTAATGTATTCGTTGTGGTTTTGACCAGATTCGACGTACGAGGAGGCGAATTCGAGAGGAAAAGGCATAGCGAACTAGTTTTATGGCCGGCTTGAGGTGAGTAATAGATGTAGATGATGACCTGAGGGTTTGAAACCCCGGTATATCACACTGTGACGCTATATTGAGGCGAGACACGTACTCTACGGTGAGTGCGGGGTCGATTGTGATTGGGGACTATGGCTTAGTCCTACCGAATGATGTTCGTACTGTGTTATTGGCTAGAAATTAGTTGACAAACCTCCTACTTGGATGGTTATGGTTATATTTAGGCTGTATGTCGATTATTTGGATCCCGTTGTTCTGAGTTAAACACTGTCTCGAAATGGCTAGTAAATTCTAAGGCTTTAACCACTTAATTATTAATTTATGATAATTGGAACTGAAAATGGCAAGTTTGACTGTGCCCGTGTAGCTTGCATGCATATAATTAGACTGATTGTGGATCGGGTTGTACGCTGCAGCGAATGTTATGATGATATTGTGCTTGGGCTGTAGGAGCCCCTCCGGAGTCTGAACCCCCACAGTAAGCACGGGTACCACAAATGGATCGGGCTGTACACCGCAGCGGTCATGTGCATTGCATTGCATTCATACATCTATACCTGCCTGTGTTATCTGTTATTAATTGTTGTTATTACATTGATTATAGCTTTACATTGTTATATTTCAGGATTTCTTACTGTCAGTCATTATACATGTCTATTACCACTGAGTTGGAAGTACTCACTTTACTCCCTGCACCATGTGTGCAGATTTAGGTACCCCTGGAGTTTAGCTGAGATTTTGCTGATATCAGAGTTTATTCAGAGTTGTCGAGGTAGCCTCTTGACATCCACAGGACCCGACTCCTCCCCTATTCCTTTTTATTATATTTCCGCAGCATTTGAAACTATGTATTATTGGAGTCTTCCACTGTATTGTTAGAGGATCTAGACTCATGACCCCCAGGTCTTTGGGTGTGTATTCAGCATTATCTTGATATTCGGCTTATATCTATCTATAAATTAAGATTATTAGCTTTATTGTTGATAATGATATTCAAATGACTGGTTTTGAGCTTCATGCTCGGGTTGAGAGTGTAAATGGTCGGGTTTGCCTAGCAGTTGTGTTGGACGCCATCACGACTAGGATTGGGATCGTGACAAGTTGGTATCAGAGCCTAGGTTACTAGGCCTCATGAGTCATGAGCCGGTTAGTAGAGTC
>MU742173.1:77914-93597 GCA_026770625.1 Nicotiana glauca
TTCAGCGCATGGATATTCCCGAATGGAAATGGGAGAGGATTACTATGGACTTTGTGAGTGGTCTCCCTCGGACAGCGAGGAAGTTTGATTCAGTTTGGGTGATTGTGGATCGGCTGACCAAGTCCGCGCACTTCATTCCTGTGTGTACCACCTAATCTTCGGAGTGGCTAGCAGAGATTTTCATCCGGGAGATTGTACGGTTGCATGGGTCTCGGTTTCTATTATATCAGATAGGGATACTCAGTTTAACTCTAAGTTCTTGAGGACTTTCCAGCGAGAGTTGGGTTCACAGGTAGAGTTGAGCACAGCGTTTCATCCTCAGACGGACGGGCAGTCCGAGCGTACCATTCAGACATTGGAGGACATGTTGCGTGCCTGTGTTATTGACTTTGGAGGTTCTTGGGTTGATTACTTGCCTCTTGCAGAGTTTGCTTACAACAACAGCTACCAATCCAACATTCAGATGGCGCCATATGAGGCTTTATATGGGAGACGGTATAGATCTCTAGTTGGTTGGTTTGATCCCGGTGAGGCTGGGTTGTTGGGGACAGAGTTGGTCCAGGATGCTTTAGATAAGGTAAAGGTGATTCATAAGAGACTTCGCACAGCTCAGTCGCGTCAGAAGAATTATGCGGACCGGAAGGTCTGAGATGTATCTTATTCGGTGGGCGAGAAGGTCTTGCTGAAGGTTTCGCCTATGAAGGGCGTCATGAGATTTGGAAAGAAAGGAAAGCTAAGTCTTTGGTTCATTGGCCCTTTTGAGATACTTAGGAGGATTGGGGAGGTGGCCTATATGCTTGATTTGCCAACCAGCCTATCGGGAGTTCATTCGGTATTTCATGTATCTATGCTCCGGAAGTATGTTGGGGACCCATCTCATGTGTTGGACTTCAGTACAGTTCATTTGGATGATGATTTGACTTATGATGTGGAGCCTGTAGCTATTTTGGGTCGACAGGTTCGGAGATTGAGGTCAATGTATATAGCTTCGGTGAAGGTGTAGTAGAGAGGTCGGCCCGTGGAGGAGGGACCAAGCGGGAGATGCAGAGCAGATATCCTCACTTGTTTGAGACTCCAGGTATGTTTCCTGACCCGCTCGAGGATGAGCGTTTGTTTTAGTTGGGGAGGATGAGACGAGCCGACCCATCGTCATGTGAGTTACCGCCCCGTTTCCCCCATATTGTGATGCCTTATGATTCAATATCGATATTTGAGTTGATCGGGTGGAATTGAGTTGGTTTTAGTTGGAAATGAGGCACTTAGCCTCTTAGAAGAAAGCTTGTTTTAGAAAACTCAACTGGAAGTTGACTATGTGGTTAGAGGGCTCGGATGTGAATTCTGGTGGTTCGGTTAGCTTCGGAGGATAATTTGTGACTTAGGAGTGTGATCGGAATCGAATTTGGAGGTCCGGTGTAGATTTAGGCTTGAATTGGCGAAGTTTGAATTTTTGCGAATTTCGATTGATAGGTGAGATTTTGATCCGAGGGGCGGAATGGAATTCCGAGAGCTGCAGTAGCTTCGTTAGGTGATTTTGGATATGTCTGCAAATTTTCAGGTCATTCGGACGTTGTTTGGTGGGGTTTTTGATTGAATGCGCATTTCGGAAATTTTGACGAAAACTAGGCTTGAATCCGATGTGTTTTAATGGTTTTAGCGGTGTTTGACGTGTTTTGAGGATTGGAACAAGTTTGAATAAGGTTGTTGGATGTGTTGGTGTTTTTGGTTGAGGTCCCGGGGGCCTCGGGGTGATTTCGAATGATTAAACGGGAGTTTGAAGCATGTGTAGCAGGTCAAATTTTTCTGTCTGCTGGTATTTCTGCATCTTCGGAAAAGGAGCCACATAAGTGGTTCCGCAGATGCGGTGGGAAGATCGCAGAAGCGATCAGGAGTGGCCCAAGGATTTTCCACAAAAGCGGACTGGTAAGCGCGTAAGCGGGGCCGTGTAAGCAGATTTTAGATCGCAGAAGCGGTCCAGATGGAATTAAGTCAGACCGCATAAGCGGTCAATTAGCCGCATAAGCGGGACCGTAGGTGCGGTCAGGGGACTGCAGAAGCGGAAGTCGGACCTGTGTTATAGTGAACAGTGTTCACGAACTTGGAAAAGAAGAAAAACATTTTGGACTTCGAACAAGCGGGTTTTTGGGCGATTTTGAAGAGGATTCGAAGGGATTTCATCAGGTATGACTATTTGGACTCGGATTATGTTATTATGTTGTAAAAACATGAATTAATCACGGAATTTCAAGGAATTAAAGAGTAAAAATGGAGGTTAGGGCTTGAAACCTAAGAAGGTTTGAATTGATGATTTGAGGGGTCAAATGGACTCCGATTTTTGGGTATTTTATATGTACGGACTAGTGGCGAGACGAGGATTCCGGTGATGTAAATTTTGTAATTTTTTAAGAAGTGGGCCCGAGGCTCGGGTTTTGCCAACTTCATGTTTTTGGGTATTTTTCGAGTTCTTTCAATTGAGTTATGTTCCATTAGCCTATTGTAATGTATTCGTTGTGGTTTTGACCAGATTCGACGCGCGAGGAGGCAGATTCGAGAGGAAAAGGCATAGCGGACTAGTTTTATGGCCGGCTTGAGGTGAGTAATAGATGTAGATGATGACCTGAGGGTTTGAAACCCTGGTATATCACACTGTGACGCTATATTGAGGCGAGACACGTACTCTACGGTGAGTGCGGGGTCGATTGTGATTGGGGACTATGGCTTAGTCCTGCCGAATGATGTTCGTACTGTGTTATTGGCTAGAAATTAGTTCACAAACCTCCTACTTGGATGGTTATGGTTATATTTGGGTTGTATGCCGATTATTTGGATCCCGTAGGGATTATTATCACTGTTTCCATGATGTTTAGCATGTTTTCATGATATCAGTCCTGAGTTAAACACTGTCTCGAAATGGCTAGTAAATTCTTAGGCTTTAACCACTTAATTATTAATTTATGATAATTGGAACTGAAAATGGTAAGTTTGATTGTGCCCGTGTGGCTTGCATCCATATAATTGGACTGATTGTGGATCGGGCTGTACGCCGCAGCGAATGTTACGATGATATTGCGCTTGGGCTGTAGGACCCCCCCGGAGTCTGAACCCCCACAGTGAGCGCGGTACCCAAATGGATCGGGCTGTACGCCGCAACGATCATGTGAATTACATTGCATTCATACATCTATACATGCCTATGTTATCTGTTATTAATTGTTGTTATTACACTGTTAAATGTGTAGGAGTATTGATTATAGCTTTACATTATTATATTTCGGGATTTCTTACTGTCAGTCATTATACATGTCTATTACCACTGAATAGGAAGTACTCACTTTACTCCCTGCACCATGTGTGCAGATTCAGGTATCCCGGCAGTTTAGCTGAGCTTTTGCTGATATCAGAGTTTATTCGGAGTTGTCGAGGTAGCTGCCTGACGTTCGCAGGACCCGATTCCTCCCCTATCCCTTTTTATTATCTTTCTGCAGCATTTGAAACTATGTATTATTGGAGTCTTATTACAATGTATTGTTAGAGGCTCTAGACTCATGACCCCCAGGTCTTTGGGAGTGTATTCAGCATTATCTTGATATTCGGCTTATATCTATCTATAAATTAAGATTATTAGCTTTATTGTTGATAATGATATTCAAATGACTGGTTTTGAGCTTCATGCTCGGGTTGAGAGTGTAAATGGTCGGGCTTGCCTAGCAGTTGTGTTGGGCGCCATCACGATCGGGATTGGGGTCGTGACAGTGTGGTCCCCAAACATCTAAGTGAACAAGTTGAAAAATTCCAGTAGAATTAGAATTACTAATAGGAAATTTTAGTCTACATTGTTTAGCCATTGGACACACTTGACAGTCCTCTAATGCCTTCACATCCACTTTATTCTGTAACTCTGTGATATGCTGCATTGCCTTCATTGAAGCATGTCCCAGCCTTAGATGCCAAAGTTCAGTTTCCTTTTCTTTTCTCAGAAATACTCCTGCAGCTGCTACTATAATATTTTCCTTAAGAAGATACAAACCATTGTTCTCTCTATCAATCTCCATCATCCTGCCACTGTAAAGATCCTGTAATATACAAAAATCAGGGGAAATGTGGCTGGGCAACATAGATCCTTTGTAAGTTTAGACACTGATAATAGGTTAAATTTAAAGTCTGGTCCATATAGGACATTTTTAACTGTCTTGTTGCCTCATATGGAGGCATCTCCTGTGTGAGTTATTTGAGACTTCTTTCCAGTAGGAAGTTGCACTTCATGTTTCTTTTGGTCATCTGCTTTTCTAACATTGTTAAGGATATCCTTACAGTGTGTAACATGATGTGTTGCCCCTGTGTCTATTACCTAATCGCACATACCTGCATCAGATAATAAAGAGACTATACCTGCAAAATTATCAGAAGTTTCTGCATTTGTTGGCTTGGACAGTAATCTCACCAACTGTTGATATTGTTCTTCTGTGAAGAACTGCCCTGCTCCTTGTATCTGCACATTCATTTGTTTACCTTCCTCATTGTTTGAATTCATGTTCACATTGTTAGCATACACCTTTCTACCTGTAGGTTGATTCTTCCTTTTACTCTTAAAATCAGTTGGATATCCAATTATTTTGAAGCAATTCTCCTTAAGGTGTCCTTTATACCCACAATGTTCACAGATCATTCCAGGTTTCCTTGCCTTAAAGTCCTGTCCTCTCCCTGCTAGCATGGTGAGTGGTTCTCTATGAGTATCAATAACACCTAAAGACCTCCGACTCTCCTCTTGTGTCACTATGGCATAGGCTTCATCGACAGTCACAACAGGTCTCTTAGCTAACACATTCCTCCTTATGTTTCTATAACTTTCGTTTAGTCCCATAAGGAATTGTAGCAAACGTTGAGATCGTAGGTGCTCTACTGAAGGTTGAGCTTCTTCACAGTCACACGCAGATAGTGGTACTGACACATCTAATTCGTCCCACAAGTCCTTTATTTTTGAGAAATAGCTAGTAACAGAATCAGTACCTTATCTTAGGGTTGCGATGGCTGTCCATAGGTGATAAATCCTTGTCAGATCCGATCGATCAAATCTCTCCTGAAAATCATTCCACACTTTTATAGCATTTGAGGCATAAACAATGCTTGGCATCAATTCACTTGACACAGTGCTCCCAATCCAGGACAACATGATCGCATTGCATTTTTCCCATTGTTCAGCTAATTCTCCTTTGTATCTACTTTTTACACAAGTTCCGTCCATAAACCCTACCTTGCTTTTTCCCCGGAGTGCAAATTTCATCGCTCTGCTAAACAAGGCATAGTTATCTGGTCCTGTGTGCTTGAGTGGTATTAGGACAAGTCCTGGAGCTTCTGAAAGTTGTAGAAATAACGGATGATTGTGATCCAAAGATGCAACTTTATTTTCCGCCATTGATGTTTGAAAAACAGCTTCGTCTGAGCTACGATCTATTGTAATTTGCTTGAATCTCGACGGAATTATGATCGCTGCTCTGATACCATGATAAACTAGTTGAATCTTTGCAGTAATGCAGCATGCATGTAAATTTGTGATGGATCTGAAGGAAATGAAATGAAGAAGAAAGCACTGTTGTATTGATCTTAGAAGAAAGAAGAAGAAGAAGATACACGTGAGGGCTCTTATATAGACCTTTGTACTAACTTCCTATAATAACCCTTTTACGTGAGGACAAAGTTTTCTAAAAACTAACACTTAGGCCCCTTAGCTTATCCTATATACAACTGATGCATATCTCAATAGTAACTCACATGCTTCGAAACATATAACGCAAATTAGAGACAAAGTAGAAAAGAACCTGATTTGGAAAAATAGTGAAGGTAATAACAACTTTTGGTGGGACAATCGGTCAGGAAAATGGGCCTTAGCCAAGCTTTTCCCAAATGGAAGATTGAGTAAAACCATCAAAGTGAAGGAATTTAATAACGAAGGCAACTGGAACATGGAAAAGCTGATCAAAACTCTCAATGAGCAGACTGCTAGCCACATTATCACAATAGAAATTGGAGATCAGAGAAAGGAAGATTATGCCATATGGGATGCCTCAGCAGATGGTCAATACACAAAAACAAGTGCATGGCATACCATAAGGAGTAGGAAACAGAAGAATGCAGCTCTACGCAATATGTATCTCAATTGAATCCCCTTCAAAATATATTTCTTGGTTTGGAGACTATGCCTCGTAAGCTTCCTTTTGATGAAGTTATTTCCAAATTTAGTAACCATATTGTTTCCAGATGCATGTGTTGTCACAATTCGAAAGGAGACTTAATGCAACACGTCTTCATAGAAGGTGAAGCTGCTCAGCATCTATGGAAAGTTTTTGTAGCCCCCTTAGGTATCATTATCAAGCATGAAAACTGTAGCATCAGGAGGATTTTTAAAAACTGGTGGGATGCAACATCAAAGAACAACATTCACAAGTTCATACTTCGAGCAACCCCACTGGTTATATGCTGGGAAATATGGAGAAGATGGAGCTCATGTAGGTATAGAGAGCAGAAAACATTCCTGGCTAGGAGTATGGAAGCGCACATTAACTGGACCATCCACGCGACTTTAACAATAGCATTTCCCAAACTCAATTGTATAGAAACATGGCCAAAGTTATGTTAAAAAATGGAACTATGGTGGCCAACATCTATAGTTCAATAGATTACTTGCCAGAAACCACATCCAGGAAGGATCAAAGTGAATACAGATTAGAGTTATTTTAAGGAGACAGGAAAAGCTGGAATAGGAAAATTGTTAGGGAAAAACAAGGAGAAATAATTATGGCATTCTCACTATTTTTCCAGTGTAAGACCAAGAATTCCGCTGAGGCCAGGGCTGCTAAAACGGGAATCTAGTGGTCTGTCCACCAAGGATACAACAACATCGACTTGGAGATAGACTCACATATCATTTCCAGCATGCTGATACAAGGCAACACCATTAATCACAAATTCAAGAGTCTTATTGAAGATATTGGACAGACCTTAACGCAAGCAGATATTAATATTGTTCACTGCTACAGAGAGGCTAGCCGACATGCTCGCCAAAATTGCTTCTACAAGTGGTGATAGTACTTTCTTTTACCATTTCCGACAACTAGTAGGAAATGTAGAAGAATATTTTCAACTAGATAAGTGACAAATATACCTAATTTTAGAATTAGGTATGACAAAGTTAATTTTTTTGTAAGTTGATTCATTTAGGTTGTTGAGCATGAGTGGAATGTATATAGTTGTAACCCCTCATGTTTTTGTTGGAGATTGACTTCGATTAGTCTTGTGATGAGGATGGAGGTCAGGTCCATGTCCCCCTCTTATGTACTTTTTTGTTGGTATAGACATGGTACGGATCTTGCCAAATCCCCCAACACATTAGGAGGTGAAAGGCTAGGCGATTGGCTTAAAATTTAAAAAAAATAATAATCTCTCTCTCTCTCTCTCTCTCTCTCTCTCTCTCTCTCTCTATATATATATATATATATTAAAGCAAAGAAGTTTACATTATAATTTAGCCAAGTGTCAAATTATTAGAATGCTAAGTGGCAACATATTAAAAAGACACATGACAACTTAATTTATTAATACTTATTGTTATTAAAATGCAAGACTTAACACCCATTATTTTCGGCATAATTGACTTATTAAAATGCAAGATTTAAATACACATTTTTGTGCATAATTTTGTGTCAAATTGAGTCAAGAGCATAGATTACGCCTAAAAATCTGGAGAATCACCAATTACGCCTAAATTATGAGATAACCTTGCAATTACGCCGAAATATCTTGACAGAATATATGTGGGATTATAATTAGTCTGAAAAACTGGGGAATCTAGTTTTCTTCACTTCATCTAGGCCGAAAAATCTTGAGTGAATATATTTGGAATTACAATTAGATCGAAAAACTGGGAAATCTTGATCTCTCTATACAAATTGGAAATTTCAAAAAGCTTAAACCTAATCCGAAAAATAAGATCCGTAATTTTGTTGGATTTGGATACAGAGGCAGAAGAGGAGACATTCAAATGTGAAATTAGTCCATCGCAAGGAGACATTCAAATCTGAAGATGATTTTTTCGGTCGTTTGTTCTCATCTTTTTCGCATCGCATCTGAAGACGACGACATCTACGCCAGGTATTTCGGGATAACATCTAATTGTGGAATCCCAAATTCATATGCCTCTATTTTACTAATCTTTTTATGGAAATATATTTTTCGATACAAAAATTATCGCGTTCCGTATATATCTATAGATATATATAGTAACTGAATTTTTTTGTAATTACTTGCTATTTAGGGTTTATTTTTCCATACAAAAATTACTATATATATATATATATATATATATATATATATATATATATATATATATATATATATATATATATATATGACATTTGACACCATTTGACAGACAATCCTCTTATAAAGTTTTCTCTAAGAAGAAATATGATGGCATTTGACTATATTTGTAATATATCGAGTAACAAGATGAATTGGAATTTGAAGGTACGAATAGTGAGATTGTGGCACGTTCCCGACCGCGACAAACCATACAACACCGTCTCCCTTGAATTAATTATTCAAGATGAAAAGGTGCATTTTTTTTTAAAAAAACTTATTTTTTCATACAAGTTTGACTGCAATCTCATCTTCTGCTTCAAACTATAAAATTCATTACTTTAAACATGTATTTAATCAACTTCGATTTAGATTAGTATTTACCGTCAAATATGTTGTATGTGTTAATTTAGAAAGGCAAGCATTCACATATTATGTTTTACCCATTGTTGCTTTATTTTTTAATATACTCTGTGACAACACTATACAACTGAGTATTTGTCTAACTCAATATTAATTATGAATTTTTGGATTCTAGGGCGATCGCATTCATACGACTGTTGGTCGGTCACTTATACGTATGTTCAAACCAAAGTTAAAAGAATTGGATTTGTAAGTTATGAAGAACTTTGTGGTTGGACTAAATTATACGAAACTTAAATACACGCGGCATAAATTGAAGTTGACTTTTACTCATAAGACGATTGTAGAGGAAGCAAATGATCATCTTTTTGGTATGACTATCTTCGACTTAAAACCTTATGAGTATTTGATAAACAAAATTGATGTTGAAGAAAGAGAACTCTTCGGTAAGTATTCAATTCGCAGTTCTTTTATTTGAATGTCTTATAAACTTTCTCCTGATTATTTTCTTAAATTATTATAGATGTCATTGGAGAGGTTGTAAGTTATGGTGAGGTAGAATCCCATAACCAAGGTGATAAAACCAGCAATTATATGCATGTGGAACTTGAAGATCATGAGTAAGAATGCATTTATGAATTTACTTTGTTATATATTTTAACATCATTACTTATCGTCGTCTGATTAAATTATTATATATTAACATGATTATGGCCGTTGTCTAAGTAAGTTGTTATATAAATTACACATGAGGAATAATAATTCGGCAATATTTTGGGGAGAATTCATTGACCAAATCTTACCTCATTTAAAGGGATCACCCCATCAGCCGGTCATAATTGTTATGCGGTTGATAAAAGCTCACAAATTTCAGGGTATTTCTATTGTATTGATGTTATTGGATAGTTTTCTTATGTTAAGTTTTTGGTTCAGAAACTAAAGTTATATATAGGCAAATATTCTGTGCGTAATACTTGGCATGCCTCAAATCTCTGGATTAACCCGGATCTTCCTCAAGCTACTGATTTTAAGTCCAGGTTAGTTATTTCATAAATTAACTTTATGTGGATACTACACAAATAACTGTTTATGGTTAACATTAATACAAGCTTGCGTCAATATAGAATGGCAAGTGTGAATGAAACTAACTCTGCCAGGATCAGTCAAATACCTTCTCAGCGTAGTTATTCTGTTTTTGATGAGTTGGCTACTGGAACTGTAGAAGTTAAAACTATTAACGATTTGATCGACTACATGGAGGTGACTAATCGATTAATATCCTTTAGTATTTAACTAATGTTATGTTGTTATGTATAACACTGTTATGTCTAAAAATACTATTTGTTATGGTTGAGCCATGTGCACATATATATTTTCTGGAAAACCTGTTAAGTAAGTTTAGATACTGTAGTGAGCTATGTGCACATATGCTCTTACCATACTATTTGTTATGGTGAGCTATGTGCACATATGCTCTTGGCACATATGTTAGGATCCCTGTTGCATACGTTTATGAACACTACACAATTTGAATATAGAAATATCAAAGATAGAAAGCCAAGATACTTCCCTTTATTAACTTAAGAAGGAAAATATTCCAAAGTGATTAAAAGAATTTAGCCTCATACATTCAATAACTCATTTAAGATGTAAATGCTTAAATGGAAATTCTTAAGATGGTGAAAGCCTCTTCTGTAACTCCACTGTTTGAGATTTTCATCGTCAAAGATGGAAATACTAATTACAACCTGTAGGTGACATGCAACTCAAACTGATCAAATTTACAAATTCTTGTGTTATTCATTTTTATTTTTATTTTTGAACTTTGATGGTGTCTACTGCTTGTCTTTCACTGAGCTACCACGAAAATGAGGATTTACATTATATTTTCTTGCATTTGTAAATCATAATGCTGACACATATTCTCAAATTTATAATGTTATAAAGTGGACACTGAGCAGATATCCACATGTGCACCAACTGATAATTAGTAGAGATAGTAGAGGAAAGCGATGATAAAATACCACTCCTTGAAAAGTAAAAAGCTAAAGGTAGTTCAAATTTTCTTTGACATAATCTTTGGACAAACTCTTTTTGGTAGGAATTTTCATTTGTAAGAGGAAACAATACCACATCATTTGTAACATGTTCATCTAGGACGGCATCAAAACAAAACTCATGCTTGTCCACATCTAGGAAAATCAAATTTTCTAGATACATTGCTATCTTTTCAGGAAGGACATATTTGGATTGTTGCGACTATAGTGAATCTTCTACTTGAAAAATAATGGTCATATTTAGGGTGCAAGAGATGCTCGAAGAAGGTTGATAAAATTGAAAGTAAATTTCACTGCAAGAAATGTGATCGGCTTGATTGTTCTGCCACTCATAGGTTTGATAAGATTCACTATTTACTGTGAAATAGAACTAAAGTTGCAAGTTACAAAAATAAGGACCAATTTTACTATTAAATATTAAATAAAACTAAAGTTTCAATTTCTTATTCTAAACGTGTCTTTCAGGTACAAGCTTCGAGTGCAAATAATGGATCACATTGACTTTATATCTTTGTTGCTTTGGGATCGTGAAACAACAAGTCTCACTGGGAAGTCTGCCAATGAGTTAAATGAAATTTCAATTGAAGTATATTTTATTTATTTTAATTGTACTATATTTTTTCAATAAAAGTAAGAAAGGTAATTCTTTGTGTTTTACCATTTCTAACACTAATTCGGTCTTAGGCTTATGATGTTGTTGATGAGTGTTCTTATCCAGTGAAGTTGTATGGTATTCTTGACAAAAAAGTCCTGTTTAAAGTGAATGTCAAGAACTCCGACATTAAAGTGCATGTGGAAGTTTATAATGTTGTTAAAATCAGCGAGGATGATAACCTTATACAACAATATAGTCAATCTGCACAAGATAATACATTCACTGTATGTGATCGATACTCAAATACTTCATAATATACTAATTTTCCTTTTGATTTTATATAAGGAATTATCAAGTTTAAATTAATTATGTTACTATTTTCTTAATAGGACCCTGATTTTGACTGTCACCAACACACTAATGCAGACACAACTTTCAAGGTGACTAATCCAAATTTTGCCTGTATAGCTTCTTATCTACAATATAGTTTTTAATAATTAATTTTTCCTTTGTAGGATTTAATGGCTGAAAATGATGACTTCTCCTGCAAATACCCCTGCCAAAAGAAGTAGAGAAGAGGATGGGTCATCTGTAATAGATGTTGGTGATGACCTTGCACAATTTTCAAGTAACAAGCTAAAAAAAGTGATCAAATAGGAGAAAAATCCGTGAATTGAAACACTTACTTTTGGGATTATGAATTTAATCGTACAATTTTATTATCAAGTACTTTGGAATAATTTGAAGTAGTTTGGTTTGTATTTTAATGGTTTCTACCATTTAGGATCATGATTTAATATCTGAAATTACTTGACTCTTTGTGATATGAACTTCACTTATGTCAGAAGTGTAACTGCATATTTTTGAAATATTCCATTAATATCGCAGGTGCTATTATATCATCAAAAAATGACAGAGAAATAACTTTTGAATGTTATATGTGAGTTAAGTGAAAGAATCAAGTGTTGAGTAAGTGTCGTTGTGTAGTTAAGATTTCTGCATCTACTTGTGTTTGTCAGATTTCAAACTTCTAATATATTTCATGTAACAGATATTAGAGTCCAATAAAATGGGACAATAACAAAAAAAATATAATGCACATGCTATAAAATCAATTTATTTGAAATCAGTCCCGATATATGATACTATTATAAGTCATTTGTACATGTAAAGGAATATTATGTCTGCTTCACCATCTTTAGTTCTCTCAATATACTATATGTATATATCCCGAGCATGTCTGATGCCTAGAGTCTTGCAAGGCAGTCATCCCAACGATTAATCTCCGGCATTGTCTCGGCCACTCTATATATCCCCATGGAATCTGTGAATACCTTATAATTCAGAACTTTACCAGACTTTGTTATGCAAAGAACAACAACTTCAGCACCTGCAACATGGAAATAACATCACCTTCAGAGATATATATAACACTGAGAAAAAAGAACTGCTATCATGGGTAGATTTATTGGCAGCACAAAAAATAGGATAAGATACTCTTGCATCGCGTCTGAGTCAGCATCATCAGTACACGCGATTACATTAATCAGCAGAACTAGTGAAGCTAATAACCACAAACTTTTAGAAGAAGCTAAAGCAGCTAATGAGTATTATTGAATGTACATATGTTTACTAGCCGGTGTATTACGTTACTTTGGCTGTGTTGAATACTACATTTCTGCATTCAGGAAGGATGCTAATGGACCAAGGAGGCAAATTATAGTGCATTTTGTTGAACATTACTCTTGCAGCAGATTTCCGGTGATTGTTTGACAGGAAAGCATCATAATCCCCTGTCTCTGAAGAGCACACGTATGCCAACAGTAACAACAAATATTCAATGAGAAAATGCTGATAATAAACCACGGCAAAAAGATTAATGACACCAATGTAGAATTTTATACCTGTTGAATGTTTCCTAAGGATTTGATTGCTGCATCTGCAGAAACTAAGGCGTTCTCGCACATCTTGACAGCTTTATGAAGCTCCTTGATATGACCATATTTTGGCTGTCTTATTAGACCTGTCACACGAAAGGTGCATCGAAGAGTTATTTTCTCTTTCAGTTAAGTGAATTGCCAAATGACACAGTCAAAATATTATTTGCAACATAATCAAATGACACAGTCAAATTATTATGTTGCAAATTTCTTTTAGCACACACAAACTAGAGAAATGAAGACGCACGAAAATCCTTATAGCATGGGATATCAACAAAGTAAAATCGTTTCATCAATCAATTTACAATATCAGATAATATTTAACTTCTTGCTAGCACGGGATATCAGTAAAGTAAAATCGTTTTATCAATCAATTTACAATATCAGATAACATTTAACTTCTTGCTAATATTACAATCAATTTAAAATCGTTTCTTCATATTAGCAAGAAAGGAAGACGCACGAAAATCCTAATAGCATGTGCACCAATATTGTTTAGAGTTGCTATATCGGTTTTGAAGCATGACTGAATGAGTGAAAGTTTCAGTAAACAATAATACACTGGGTCATCTCCATATTCAGAATTTGACTGAGGCAATCAAAGTGCTAACACCAATTTTCTCAAGATAAAAGTGTGTATTAGTAACATTTAATCTAACACAAAAATGATATGATGGATGAAAGAGATTTAAGCTCCTTATAAGATAATTCTGAACAGAAGCATAACCT
The DNA here is from genome assembly GCA_026770625.1 of Nicotiana glauca. NCBI lineage: Eukaryota > Viridiplantae > Streptophyta > Magnoliopsida > Solanales > Solanaceae > Nicotiana > Nicotiana glauca. The sequence continues at coordinate 91,948 of MU742173.1, forward strand.
CGGCGGATAACTAATTACATAGCACATATACATGCATCTACCTTCTCGGAGTTGCAAGAGAAGTAGTCATGATTCGTGAACAATTGTTTGAGATATTCAATAGATTCAGCAGGACACACTAATATAAGAGATACAGACAGATGGTCCTCCGTCTGCAATTGACAAAGAAATCAGTCAAATCATGTGTTCAAAATAACTCTCTCCAACAAGACAAGTAATCTCCATGCATCATGAGAATATCCAAAACTAAACAAAAGGGACATGCAACTAACATGTGAATTATACGTGCATGTATTCAAAGTAAACATAGCAGAAAAGGCTTAATATTACTTGCCCCAAACTTTCCTCAGAATCATCTAATGACAATAGTAATGTATGTGCAACCTACTTTCAAGCAATGGCTGCAGGGAATGAAGTGAGTCAGTGGCAACTACTTCAATCCTGAATGGCCATATGGGAGATAGCATTCTGTTGAATTCAATTTACAAAACAATATGTCATTAGACATTACTACTGAAGGAAGGACCACCTTGAGCAGTCTGAGGTTGTCATCTACCAATGCCTTGATATGCAGATAGGCAATGTCCTCAACACGTTCAGGAATAGAACACCTTCCAAGCATTTCTCCCAAAGCTAAAACAATCGCAACCTTGCCGCAAGATATGAGGCCGAGACCCTGCTCTTGCACTTTAGAACAAATGCTGGAATGTTCGACATTTTCTTTTGAAAAGAATTCTTTTGATATTTTTAATGTATTTGAAACTTCTAAAGCATTAACAAAGTCTGGAAAGCTCCATCTGCAGCAAGAAAACAATTGTTGAATTTGTCAAGGCAAATTATAGTGTAATTCTCGAATCCTTGGGATTTGTCCCGAGTACCAGGTGGTTCATTAGGGGGCTCAGCTGCAGCTGTTTCTGCTAGACAATGTATGGTATCATTGGGAAGTGACACTGGTGGAAGTGTTAGACAATGTATGTTTCTGCAATTCTTTAGGAAAGTTGACCTCTCATTTCTGAGAAATGATTCCTGCCCATTAACCATATGCAACACAGGTTTGCAGATAAAAGTGCTATTGGATCATGTTTAGTATTGTTTGCCAAGTCTCTTTCAAACATGTTGAGATTGGCAATATCATCATCTGGTGGTTATGTGATACTACACAGCAGGTTCATGTATTCGATGCTTCTGATGTTTCTAAGTACAGGTGGATTTTGGATGGCAAGGTTAAATGAAGGGCTTTCACGTTTTGATGCAATACTTATTGTCCCTATGTTTCAAATAGCTTGGATATTTTTCTCCATTTGTACTGGATTTGTATACTTTGAGGAGTACAAGGTGTTTGATGCTTTGAGAACAACAGTGTTCATTCTTGGAATGATTTGTGTGTTTATTGGCATTTATTTGCTAGCACCTCAAGATGATGAATCATATCCAAAAGGAGGTGAAGTACTGAAGGATGAGAAGAGGTTGTTCATTCCATCTAAACACTCCCAAATTAAGGATGTAGATATCATTTGTGATGATGTCCATCTCATTTGAAGAAGTATTAGGCATGTGCCTAATAAAAGTTTCTTTGGTTTGGTAGCCAACCTTGTTGACTTGTTTTGGTTAGGTAGCCAACTTTGTTGAATTAGTTTTGGTTGGTAGCCA
>MU742173.1:103070-126620 GCA_026770625.1 Nicotiana glauca
CTGTTACAGAGGTTGTGAATGAGGCAATTTGGCTTCAAGGATTGCTAAAGGAGCTTGGTGTTGAACAAAAAGGTATCACAATTTTTTGTGATAGTCAAAGTGCTATTCAATTAGCGAAGAACCAAGTTTATCATGCAAGGACGAAGCACATTTATGTTCGGTATCATTTTGTACGAGAAATCATTGAAGAAGGTGGAGTCACGGTGAAGAAAATTCATACTACAAAGAATCCTGCTGATATGCTGACAAAGGTAGTGACTGCGATCAAGTTTCAACATTGTTTGGATTTGATCAACATTGTTGAACACTGAATATTGAAGATGAAGACACAACCAAAATTTATTATTGAGAGAAAATTGAAGATGTGGAATTTTGCTAAGGTGGAGATTTGTTGAAATTTGGCAAATTTCCATCCCACATCGGTGGGTTAGGGAGTTTGGTAGGAAACTTTTTCCTATAAAAGGAGGCTTAATGTTTAGGATTTAAACACACGTCTCATTTGCCTTCTCATCTGTTTAAGGCATTTATATCTTCTCTCTTTAGTATTATTTCACTTGTATTTTGGAGTGGAATAAAATATTGGTTGTATCCGAGGAGTAGGCAAAATTAGCCGAACCTCGTAAATTCTGGTGTTTCTTTTATTGTTGTTTTATTGTCTTATTTATTATTTGGTGGCTGCCATAATTTTTGGTATAGTAGTTGTGACTCATTCACACTATATACATTTGGCTTCCGCAACACCAAGTACAAGATTACTGTTTGACCAAAAGCGGTCTGGACTGACAGATGTAGATATTAACGCTAAGGGCCTCAACCTTGGACCAAACCACACACAATTTAGAAGAATTAAACATGTAATTCATGATTCTTGCTCTAGCTCAAGAATGCAACTCGCATAAGACGTTACATCTGAAAAGAGAGGTATGCCATGTCATAACACAGTATATTGCCAAGTAACATATTAGCCATAACAGAAAACAGAATTGTAAGCCTAAACCATCTATGCATCTATTTACATAGTGTATATGGTTGCATCGTTGAAACAAAAGAAAGGAGCTGCATCACAAAAACTGTAGTGCTTTTACCTGCATACGCCAACCACGACGCTTCCTTACTCCCTCTTTGGCCACATTGACGACATTTAGTCTTTCTTCCTGGTTCACTATAGGTGTAGAACTTGTGGTATCTTGAAGAAGAGCACCAGCATTAATTTCCTATAAACAATTCATAAGAATTTTTTAAAATTGAAGAACTATAGCAGGAAAATCTCCAAAGGACATGCTACAATGCAGAACATTCAGGAAAATATATCAACAGAAAATTCAAATGCATTCACATTTTTATCAGTACATGACCAATTTGAAAAGGTCAGCCACTGGAAGCCACCCTATCCAACTAATCATTTGCTACATCTTGAAGTATAGGAGAAGTACATGGAATCCGTTCAGCACCTATGTCTGCATAGCATTCAACTATGACGTCTGTAGTTTAAGTCAACAAATTAGAAAGATAGTCAAGGTATTTAACGACCAGCCAACCTCCTCACTATATATCCACCAATCAACTGTAGATCAAAGGACCTTAGAATAGCCACAAGATGCAAGATCACTCTCACTATAAATTGCTCCGTTCATCTGTTGTTATAGTCCACCTCTTCCTCGGCACAACTACCAAGAAAAGGTTTGAAATAGAGAGCTACAGAAGTTGTTGTTAGAAATGTGAAGTCAAAAGTTAACTTTGTGTATTTGGAGAATACCATAGAGGAAAAGTCGTGCTGAAAAGAGAAAAAGAAGGGTCCTGCTGAACTTTATGTATTATTATATAAGAAGCATTTGTAACGACCCGACCAGTCGTTTTGAGCATTTTCACTTTGCTCGGTAGTTTGGGGTGCACGAGTAGCTCCGTATGATGTATTAGGACTTGTGTGTGAAATTTGAGTTCATTCCGAGTTGATTTGATATGTTTCGGCGCGAGTTTTTGGAAGTCGAAAGTTCAAAAGTTCATTAAGTTTGATTTGAGGTGTGTTTCATCGTTTCGATGTTGTTATGCGTGATTAAAGGTGTCGAGTAGGTCCGTGTTATGTTATGGACTTGTTGGTATGTTCGTGCGGGGTCCCGAGGAGCTCGGGTGAGTTTCGGATAGGTTTGGGTTGAGTTGTGCTCGTTTTTCTTATGTTTCGACGTCGTTTCTTCAAGCATAAATGGTACCACATTGAACAAATGAGCTCCGATTTCTGGTTTGATTGAAGCATTAGATCCGTAACGTAATTACGGATCCATAGCAAAAAGAATCGTCAAATTTGGACATCGTATGAAGATTTTATGATCATTTTACTAATAATTGGGTTGCCAGATTTTTCAGATTAATTACGAAATTGCCACTGACTTCGTCTTTAAAAATCTGCACTATTTACAAATATTGAAACCAACATATCTCCTTCATTATAAGGTTAAATGGAGTGATTCAAAAGCATATCTTGATAGAAATTTGACAAGGATCCATTAGAGACATCAAAAGCTAGGTTTTGGGATCATTTGGCATGCAAAACGAGGCAGAACAACTGGGCAAAAATGCGTAATGTCGAAAGTTTGTTCATTTGATCATATTTTGAGTTGAGGAGCTCAGATTTGGACAATTTTTAGAGGCGATTTTCACAATATAAATTGGGTAAGTGTTCTATAATTGATTTTGGTTATATTTCATGAATCCATCTTCGTTTTTGGCATTTGATTGATATTTCAAAGTGAAATTTGGGGGTTTTGTCTAAAATTTCATAAAGTGAATTTGAGTTTTGAACATCGATTCAGAGTCGGATTTGAGTGAAACTAGTATAGTTGGACTCATAATTGAATGGGATGTCGGATTTTGTGAGTTTAGTCGGGTTTCGAGGCGTAGGCCCCGATTTGACTTTTTTGGTCAATTTTAGGATTTTGATTAAAGATTCGACCTTTATCGATTAGGTTTGTTTTCTTTGGCATTATTTGATGTATTTGAGTTGTTTTTGGCTAGTTTCAAGCCGTTCAGAGGTCGGTACGCACGGGATGTTATTTTTGGAGCATCGTTTGTCTTGCTGGGTATTGGATTTAGCTTGTTCGAGGTAAGTAGCACTTCTAAACTTGGTGCTGAGGGTATGAAACAGCGAATTACATGTTATGTGTCTTGGTGTTGAGGTGACAGGCATGTGGGCGCACACCATGTGAATCGTGACTTCCGTTATTTCTGTGGTACTGTGTAGTTACCTGATCTTATCTGTAACCATGAAATCTCTACGTACTAGAGCTATTGAGTTGTGATCCATCTTAGAAACCATGTCTAAGCTACATGGTTATTCTGTTGGGACCCACCAAGGTCGTATTGCTGTTGAATTATTTGTTTAAATTGTAATTTCATACTCGGTCATATTCATTCATTTCATATCATATCTCAGTCTTTATTGCTATTTATTAACACATTATATCATCATTCTGGGCTAGTCAGAGCATTTTGAGCTTGAGAGACTGGAGATGTTGATGACCGAGTGAGGCCGAGGGCCTGTGCTGTGAGTGATATATGTATATATATGGATCGAGTTGCACGCCGCAACGAGTATCATTGATTTATGTCATTGGCTTGATTTAGCGCTTGGGCTGAAGGAGCCCCTCCGGAGTCTGCACCCACCCCTAGTGAGCGCGTTTGATTTATATTGAGGGATGGATCTTCCCTGGACATGGATCTTGTCTGAAGCATTTATATTTGGGGACGGATCTTCCCCAGGCTGCATTAGCCTTATACAGTATTGAGTGACTAACTGTCAGTTGCTATGTATATATTCAGGATGGATCTTCCCTGGACTGGATTGGCCATATACAGTACTGTGTGACTGAGCATGTCGAGTGATTGAGCATGATGACTGGAAAGTGTGAGACAGATTGGGTACTCTGAGAGTGTGAGTACATGAGTTCATCTCTGAGATACATTGCATTGACAAGCACACATGACATACAGGGATGCATTTTCCACATGATGTGCAGTATCACGTCATTCATGACTTCTCACACATATTGACATATAGACATAGAGATGTATTTTACTCTTGCTATCTGGAAAAAGGAAACATCTTACTCATTGTTGAAAGGATTTTTGGGAGAAATCACAGTTTTTAAACTTACTCATATTTTTTACAATTTCGGTAAAAGATTTGAGTTTTCACTGATATACTTCAAAAACATGCCTATTTTCTGGAACTGTGAACGAGCTGAGCATTTTATCTCTGAGTTACTTCTTTTATTACTTTCATTGTGTTGTTATGAATTGTTTTGGCTATTGGTGTTAGACTCCAACCTTGGTTCCAGCTCGTCACTACTTTGAACCTAAGATTAAGTTTGTTACTTATTGGGTATATGGGGTCGGATGTATTCATACTACAATTATGCACCTTGCGCGCAGACGTTGGATGTTGATGTTGTTGTGATCGACGGGAGCTGAAATTGAAGACGTACCTGCGTTCCGATTGTAGCTGTCTCTTGTTCATGCTAGCCTAAATTTATAAAGATCTGTTATATAATTTCTAACTGATGATATATTTGTTTCATACCAACTTTGTAAATTCTAATCTTAGAAGCTCATGATTTGTACTACCAGTTCCTTGGGGAATGTATAAGATTTAGATAAATTCTTCTATTTAATTATTTTTATTAATTTCATTGGAATTGGATAATTGTTAATTGGCTTACCTAGCGGGTTGAGTTAGGTGTCATCCAGACTAGATGGATTTTGGGTTGTGATAGTATTAGAATGTTTCCTTTAAGAAAAGTGGTAATCACTTTGGAGCTAACCAAAAAGACTAATTCCATTTTTTGGTCAATGCAAGCAGTGAATTACCGAGTTTAGCCAGGATCCAATTGCAAATTCCGTAACTACTCCGAGTCCATAGTCAAGGGAAAGATATAAAGCTACATCAATGGAAACCCTATATAAAACCAACAATACATGGTCCATCTAAAGATCTTAATTTCCAGAAAGACAACCCTAAAGAGTTTGGGAAAAATTACCAGGATACCATTACAACAACAACAACAACAACCCAGTATAATCCCACTTAGTGGGGTCTGGGGAGGGTAATGTGTACACAGACCTTACTCCTACCCTGGGGTAGAGAGGCTGTTTCCAAAATAGACCTCCGGCATCCTTCCCTCCAAGAACTTCCCACCTTGCTCTTGGGGAGACTCGAACTCACAACCTCTTGGTTGGAAGTGGGGGTTGCTTACCATCAGAGCACCCCCTCTAGTCTACCAGGATACCATTACAACAACAACAACAACCCAGTATAATCCCACTTAGTGGGGTCTGGGGAGGGTAATGTGTACACCGACCCTACTCCTACCCTGGGGTAGAGAGGCTGTTTCCAAAATAGACCTCCGGCATCCTTCCCTCCAAGAACTTCCCACCTTGCTCTTGGGGAGACTCGAACTCACAACCTCTTGGTTGGAAGTGGGGGTTGCTTACCATCAGAGCAACCCCTCTAGTCTACCAGGATACCATTATGACATGTATATTTCTTTGAGATTAGTGGGAAAACCAGAAAAACAGAGTACTACTTCGAAATAAGACTAAAAAACCCTAGCATATGGTCAAAATTACAAATTGCTAGGCCAGGATCCTTGAAACAATGTTGGACTATAGTTTCCCTTGACCACCAACCCCAATTGAAGCCAAACTTATGTGATTTTTGGATAAGATAGTGGGCCTTAGGAAAAAGATGTGAAAGCCATGAAACCAGCCATAGGCATATCTGCTGTACTTACATAAGCACTCCATATCATATATAGTTCGAAAGTGGTTAACATTGATCGCTGAATTGAAGTTTTCGCGAACAAGTTGCTCATAGTCCCTGGGATTGTTCTGGGGTGAGATTGTAGTAATCTTGGTTCTCCAAGAATCTTGCTTTCAGTAATGACAATGCAGAAAGTTACTGCCAAGAACGAGTGAATTTTATCACTTAAAAGTAACGTATCCCCTGTGCTAAAAATCCTTCAGGCACATTCATCCATATGTAATGACAGAATTAGAATGTTGTCCTTGTGCGAGAAAGAAAAGGATAAATATGCTTTGTGTAACGACATAGATCAACCTGCTTTGTCATAGAAATACAAAGCTAACATCCTCCGGATTTAAACAATAGGAAGATATTCTAAACAGTCTTTAAGATGATAGAGAAAGCACTTTAGCAAAGTTCACCAGTAATCATATGGGGGGAGAGAGAGAGAGAGCGGGAAAAGAGGGCAAGCGGCAGGAAGGAGGTTGAATATATACCTTGCTATTAATTGTATTCTGAATGCTATCAAGTAGTGCTCCAGTTTGCCTAGCCAAATCAGCAGACATATGAACAAGCCGTTGCAGGCGCTTTTCCTTCGCGCTCTTCAGAACCCAAAGAGGCTGACAGAAAAAGTTATTCAAACGAATAAATGAATCAGGGGAATGATACAGTAGTCCTGGAGGAGATACTAATAGAAGGACCTATGTAAAACTCTTGCCTGGGACAAGATAAACGTGGGGTCAGAGAAATTGCAATTTCATAGTAAGTTAATTTTCACTTTTGATCAAGGTCCCGATCATGAGAAAGCAGTCATGCTTACTCGCTAAATGGATGGAGTAACACTTACAGTAACAATGTTAGAGGAATGGCCAAGGTATTTCTGAATTGAGTTTCCTTCACAGACTACATGACTTGCACCACAACCAACAAACCACCGATCCACCAAACTAGCACCTTCTGCTGCAGCAGACTCAATGACCTAAGTTTTACACAAGCCAGAGAAAAAGTAAGCACCTTCTATAACTTGACTCAGACGACCTAGGCTTTAGAATATGATGCAATATAAGGATTCGTATTGTTGTAACAAAAAAAGAAAAATGCCAAGTGGAGTAGCACCGATTTTCAGTGAAACAAAAGGCATAAACATATAAGACTTAGATAAGCAGTACTACAGCAAAATAATCCTGTATTTGTTTGAAAAAATATGAAATGTTGAGCTTTTTTATAACAACCTAAACCTACCTTACTGCGCAGCTCATCAGAAACATCTCCATCAACATAAAAGGTATGACCGAGCAGAGTCCTTCTTCTAGGTTCTCTTTCAGCATGCATAAGTGGCTCTTCAATCATGTCAGCTCGTTTGCTATTTTCTGGCAATGCAACAGGGAGACATGAATGCTGCCTGCTGGCTCTCTGAACAAGCCCGTCGATATCATCCACTGAGAGACCACCTTGTCCAACACCTTTAACACTATAAAGCGATTCACTCAACCTCACTGGAGCAAACATAAACATTAATGTGTTGGTCATAGACAAAATAGGACGAATCAAAAGTAATATATTTCCTAAACCTTAAGCGACAGAAATATGGGTTGCGCTTTGATAACAAATGAAAAGTAAAAAAGGCTTATTCATTATAGAAGGAAAGAAATTCTAGTTAACCATCAATTTTTGTAAGTACTTTTAGTTGATTATCCATGTAGAAGCATCTTAAGCAGAACAATGACAGCTCAACTTCAAGAAATAAAAAAAGCGGCTTATTTCATTCTAAATAAAAACATGAAGGATAAAGCTTTGCATATCTCTCAACCATTTCAACACCAAATATTAAGTTCAGGAAGTTCAAGAAAGCCTATATTATCAGCATTGTCTCTCTGTTCTAGAGTTGTGCTTCTGTAGAATAGAATTAAATGCTATGACGCGATGGCGGATCCAAAGCGCCAACCCACTGCCTTCTGCTTAAACGATGTACACGTCGTCGAAAATTTTCCAGAATATATATTTATACTACACTCACATCCATTATCATAAAAAAGGTAGTGGCTTAAAATCGTGTATCTGCCTTGGCCCAAAAAAAATCTATTACTAATCACAACTGACTATGTTATTCAAATTGAAAGAAGTAAAGGTTACCCAAAAAAAAACCAGAAGCAGGATCAGCACATTCAGCAGTCCATTTCGAAGAAGAATAAACAAGAAATTTAATCAATTGAAAAAGAACAATAAAACATGCAATACAAGAGTGATACAGAAAACAAGTAATGAAGCTAATACAAATTACAAACAGATGACACTCCTTACCATTCCTTCTCACACTATCCACAAACCATGCCAGTGTAACAACCTGGAGACGATTTTTTGAACCATGCTTCGAGGCATGCTCAAACTTACGTCCAGAAAAGCTGTAGTAGACATTAAGGAATACCAGTCCAGGCAACAAATCTTAACCAAAAAATTACAAACACTAGACCTGAATCACCAGATAACCTGTGTGTAATAAGCAAGTTACAAACACTAAACTAGATCCATCTATCCAATTCTCATTTCTCCTTGTTGTTTAAGTATGGAATGATAGGAACAAACCTATTGTTGTTTAGAAAATAGACAAAAGAAAGAAAAATCAAAAAGAGATGAAATATGATGTAGGCGCTTACATCAGCATTCTTATGATGTAAGCGCTTACCTCAGCATTACTATGATGTAAGCGCTTACATCACCATTCCTATGATGTAAGCGCTTACCTCGGCAGGGCATTCAAATGCCTATAAATAGGGGTCTACATTTTCATTTGTAGAACATCCAAAACTTCTTCTTTCTCTCTTCAGTTAATAAAGAGTTATTCTTTGTGTGGCTATGGAGTAGGCAAAAATTGCCAAACCACATAAATCTTGCATTGTCTTGTCTTGTGCAATTTATTGCTTTTCTCTCGTAAATATTCTTTTCTTTTCTATTAGCTTGACTCGCTTCCCAACAACTGGTATCAGAGCACAGACAGTTATTTCTGGTAGAAAAGTACAGTATTGGTGCAGGTAGTATTCACAAGAATAGTGCGATACTATTGATCATCGTTATTATTCACATAAATTATTTTTTGTGAAAAATGGCATTGGAAGAAGGGAAGGTTAAAATTGACAAGTTCAATGGCAAAGATTTTGGATTCTGGAAAATGCAAATAGAGTATTATTTGTACCAAAAAAAATTACACTTACCTCTAACCGAGGTGAAACCGGAGACTATGGCCAAAGCGGATTGGGATCTATTAGATTGCCAAGCTCTTGGTATGATTCGTTTGACGCTAACACGAAATGTGATCATTAACGAGAAGACCACTGCAGGCCTGATGAAGGCATTATCAAATATGAACGAGAAGCCATCTGCTTCAAATAAAGTCTATTTGATGCGTCGATTGTTCAACTTAAAGATGACAGAACGTGGATCAGTTACGGAACATATCAATGAGTTTAATACAATATTAACTCAGTTGAGTTCTGTTAATATAACAATTGATGACGAAATCAGGGAATTGATTCTACTATTATCTCTACCGGAAAGTTGGTCTGCAACAGTAACTTCATTTAGCAGTTCATCGGGAAGTACCAAACTCAAATTGAGTGATATTAGAGACTTGGTTCTAAGCGAAGATATTCGCCGAAGAGAATCAAGTGATTCCCCGGGATCTGCTTTTAGTACCAAAAGCAGGGGGAGAATCAACCAAAGAGGACAGAGTCATGGTCGTGGCAGATCAAAGTCAAGGAGAAGAGGACAATCCAAAAATCGCAAGGACATTACTTGTTGGAATTGCGATAAAAAGGGTCACTACAGTAGCCAGTGTAGAGAACCAAAGAAGAAGAAGGAAGAAAATTCAGCAAATGTAATTGCTGAACAAGTCGGTGATGCACTAATTTGTTGTGCAGACAGTCCAGCCGAATCTTGGATTCTGGACTCAGGTGCATCCTTTCACTCTACATCATGCAAAGAATTATTGCATAATTATATTGCTGGAAAATTTGGGAAAGTTTATCTAGCAGACGGCGAACCTCTCGACATTGCCGGAAAAGGTGAAGTTCATATAAAGACTTCACAAGGCACGCTATGGAAATTGCAAAATGTACGACATGTTCCTGGCCTTAAGAAAAATCTGATATCTATGGGTCAGATTGACGGTGAAGGATATACAACAACATTCGGCAACGGATCGTGGAAGATAACCAAAGGGAATTTGGTTGTGGCACGAGGATTCAAAAGGGGAACACTGTATGCAACTGCAATAGAAAGAGATACTATAGCAACAGTTGATCATGGTCGTGATACAACATTGTGGCACCGGAGGCTCGGGCATATGAGTGAGAAGGGAATGAAGCTTTTGGCATCCAAAGAAAAGTTGTCAAACCTAAAACATGTTGAATTAGGTTTGTGCGAAGATTGCATTTACGGGAAACAAAAGAGAGTTAGTTTCTCAAAGGTGGGAAGGACGCCAAAGAAAGAGAAGTTGGAACTAGTGCATACAGATGTGTGGGGACCAGCTCCTGTAACTTCTCTAGGAGGCTCACGCTATTATATTACCTTCATTGATGATTCCACAAGAAAGGTATGGGTTTATTTTCTGAAAAATAAATCTGATGTGTTTGTTACCTTTAAAAGATGGAAAGCTAAAGTTGAAAATCAGACAAGTCTAAAGTTGAAATGTCTGAAGTCTGACAATGGAGGAGAGTATGATAGCCAAGAGTTCAAAGCATTTTGCTCGGAGAATGGGATCAGAATAATCAAGACAGTTCCTGGAACACCGGAACAAAATGGCGTTGCTGAGAGGATGAACCGAACCCTGAATGAACGAGCGAGAAGTATGAGAATACATTCCGAATTGCCGAAGTATTTTTGGGCCGAGGCTGTTAACACGGCAGCGTACCTCATAAATAGGGGACCCTCTGTACCGCCGAATTTTGAAATTCCTAAGGAGGTATGGACAGGAAAGGAGGTAACTCTCTCACATCTGAAAATTTTTTGTCGTGTTGCTTATGTGCATATAAACTCTAGTGATAGAGATAAGCTTGATCCTAAAGCCAAGAAATGTTTCTTTATTGGCTATGGTAATGATAATTTTGGTTATCGGCTTTGGGATGATCAGAATAGAAAGATACTAAGACACAGGAATGTCACATTTAATGAAAATTTGATGTACAAAGACAAGCTTGAAGTAGAACCAACCAACACCAGCAAACAGACAATGTCTGAAACAGTTGAGTTAGAAGAAATCTCAGAAAATGAAGTGGCTAGAGGGATTACAACTAATTCTGAAATTAAAGATGAAGAACCAGAAGCCGAATTTGAATAAGAACTAGAAGCCGAACCTGGATCGGAACCAGAGATAGAATCAAATGCAGAACCAAATCTGGAATCAGGACCTGAATAAAATTCGGATTCTGTTACTCATGAACCTATATTGAGGAGATCTAAAAGAGTCACGAATCCTCCAGATAGGTTAACTCTCTCTTCACTATTTACTTCTAACTGATGCTGGACAACCAGAGCATTTTGTTGAAGCAATACAGGTGATAGACACTGATAAGTGGAAGTTAGCCATGAAAGAAGAGATGAATTCTCTTCAAAAGAATAAAACATAAATACTTACGGATTTACCAAAAGGAAAGAAGGCATTGCAGAACAAGTGTGTGTACAGGGTCAAGGAAGAGCATGATGGTAAGAAGAGATACAAAGCACGATTAGTAGTAAAAGGCTTTCAGCAGAAGGAAGGAATTGACTATACCGAGATTTTCTCTCCTGTAGTCAAATTAACTACTATCAGGTTGGTGCTAAGTATCGTAGCTGCAAAAAATTTGCATTTGGAGCAGCTAGATGTTAAAACTGCTTTCTTGCATGGTGACCTTGAAGAAAACATCTACATGAAGCAACCTGAAGGTTTTCAAGTTTCTGGTAAAGAAAACCTTGTGTGTAAGTTGAAGAAGAGTTTGTATGGTTTGAAACAAGCTCCCCGACAATGGTACAAGAAATTTGATGGATTCATGCATAAAAATGGTTTCACACGATGTGAGATGGACCATTGCTGTTATATCAAAAATCTTGATGAATCCTATATCATTTTACTGTTGTACGTTGATGATATGCTAATTGCAGGATCTAGCATAAATGAGATCAACTTGGTGAAGCAACAACTGGCGGAGGAGTTTGAAATGAAAGACTTAGGACCAGCTAAGCAAATGCTTGGGATGAGGATTAGCAGAAACAGGTCGGAAGGAACCTTAAAGTTGTCTCAAGAAAAGTACATACAGAAGGTACTAAGCAGGTTCAGTCTTCATGATGCAAAGACCAGAAGTACTCCACTTGGAAGCCATCTTAATCTGTCAAAGGACCAATCACCAAAGACAGATGAAGAAAGGAAGTACATGTCCAAAGTTCCGTATGCTTCAGCAGTAGGAAGTTTGATGTATGCTATGGTTTGCACTAGACCTGACATAGCCCATGCAGTTGGAGTTGTCAGTAGATACATGTCAGATCCAGGAAAGGAGCATTGGGAAGGTGTAAAATGGATATTGCGATATCTCAAAGGCACCTCAGGTATGGCACTTTGTTTTAAAAGGAGCAATATTATCTTACAAGGTTTTGATTATGCAAATTTAGGCGGCGATCTGGATAGTCGAAAAAGTACCACTGGCTACGTGTTCACTTTAGGTGGTACTGCTGTTAGTTGGATGTCCAGACTTCAGAAAAGTGTTGCTCTATCTACCACTGAAGCAGAGTACATGGCAATCTCAAAAGCTGGAAAAGAGATGATTTGGCTCAAGAATTTTCTTAAAGAGCAGGATAATTGTGAGCTTTTCAGCGATAGCCAGAGTGCAATTCATCTTGCCAAGAATCCAGTGTTTCATACAAGATTGAAGCATATCCAGTTGAGGTATCATCATATCCGAGAGTTGATAAATGAAGGAACTATTTCCCTGCAGAAGATACCAGGATCAAACAACCCGTCAGACATGTTGACTAAAGTTGTCGGTGTTGACAAACTGAGGTTGTGCACTGCCTCAGTTAGCCTTCAAGACTGATAGTGTGAAGGCGCCACCAGAGAATAGCAAATCATTTTTTTTCTTTCTTGATGTAACATAGGTTTGAGGGGGAGATTGATAGGAACAAACCTATTGTTGTATATGAAAATAGACAAAAGAAAGAAAAATCAAAAAGAGATAGAAATATGATGTAAGCGCTTACATCAGCATTCTTATGATATAAGCGCTTACCTCGGCAGGGCATTCAAATGCCTACAAATAAAGGTCTACATTTTCATTTGTAGAACATCCAAAACTTCTTCTTTCTCTCTTAAGTTAATAAAGAGCTATTTTTTGTATGGTCGTGGAGTAGGCAAAAATTACCGAACCACGTAAATCTTGTCTTGTCTTGTGCAATTTATTGCTTTTCTCTCTTAAATATTATTTTCCTTTATATTAGCTTGACTCGCTTCCCAACATGGAAAACATAAGCTGTCAACTGGAAAAAATACTACAAGTACTATTGTTTACCGGAGTTGTAAACATAAAGAGGGTATAGAGAAAAAAATGATCAAGGAATTAAAAGATGCAGAAACAAAAAGGATATCTGAACCACCAGATGGGTACAGTGAGGGTGCAAATGTGGGCTGTATTTGCCACCTAATCTCTCCGTTGCTTCCATCACTTGCTTCCTAGCTTCTGTAAATAACATATTGAAGACAATTATAAGCTGAAGAAAAAGAAAATAAAAGTAGAAGCCAGGAATTCGAACAAGGGATTCAAAAAACTGCAAACTTGAACAAGTGAGTGAATACACTAAACTATCAAGGAGATTCAACAACTAGTATAAACCAAATTGAACCCCTTCAACACACTTAGCTCCGCCACTAAATAGAACATGTCATGACACATCACCATCAACTTCAAATTAAAAAAAAAAAAAAGAGTTACAATCTTTCATCTTCTCTTTCAATTCAAAGCTCACAAAATATTCCAAAAATCATACCTTTAGAAAGTCCAGTAACACAGATAACAAGTCCATAAAATGGATTACTGGATCGAGTGATAACTGTTGATTCAGACACAACAGAGGTAGAGGAAGCAGGAGACATTATGAGTGATTCCAATGAATAAGAAGGAATCCCTCTGAATGAAGAAGAAAAATCCACTAACAACTTTGAACACCCTTTGCTGCTTACCACCTCCACTCTTCCTCCCCTACCCATTTCAAACCAAACATCAAGAAAACACTAAAGTATAATAAAATGGTTCAAAGGGAGGGAAAAAGAAAAAGCAAAAGACTTAATTGGATTCATTCTTAAAAAAAATAGAGAAGGGTTGAAAGGAATAGGGAAAAGAGGGAGATAGATTTTTTGGAATATACTAGTACAAGGAAGAGGTGTAAAAAGAGAAAGGAAAATAAAGTGAGGATTTTGGATCAATGGGTATTATAAGAATGAAGAGACAAATGGAACATTTTTTTATTTTCAAAAGAATCTCCCCTCTTTAGAGCCTTTTCTTTATCATTCTTTCAGTCATGGGGAAGTGAAGGAAAAAAACACACACACATGCACAAAAGAGCAAATATAACTGTATTTTTCCACTGTTTAAAGAAAGAGAGGGGAGGGTTAGAGTGAAGGATTTGAAAGTTGAAAGTGGTGACAGTCTGAAATAAGAATCTTATGAATAACTTTATTCAACTTTTGCTTTTTTGAGGGGTGGGTTCAGAAATGAAGAGAAAGGAGGGGACCCTTTTTTTTTAAGTTCAAACGAAAATTCAACAAGCTCTGCTCGTTGACACTTTGCAGAAACAAGAATAGCAAAATTGTTTCAAAATTTGTTATGGAAATGGACGATTTCTTCTCCCTTATTACTTTCCTATGCCCTTGTCTCTCTTTTTCTCAAAGGAAAATTATCAGATCTTGTCCTAAAATTAAGCTAACTTTTAATATTGAAAAAAGTGGTTAGCCAATTGACATCTAATAAATCTCCGATACGTGAGTAATTTAAAATAATACATTAAAAGTTGAGGGATAAATTTGAATATTTCTTCTCAAAGAATTTGAATATGTCCATGCATTTCACTTTAGAGCTACCTGTTGGCATAGCAACCGTATAAATTGATCAAAACTGTAATGGATGATAAAATTGAAAATGTTTTTTTTTTCTTCTGAATCTGAGTTTGCATCTTGATCTAATAGACCAAATGAATAGGTTACTCTGCTAGAGAAGTAGTGGCATGTCTAATAATATTACCTATTGCTTGTAAATTCCCCTCTATTATATCTCCCTCTGGTCCACTTTAATTGAATTTTTAGTTATTTTAATATATAGTATTAAAAATCTAATTTTATTATTAATTAACAATAAAATTGACTATTTTTACTTTTACTGTCTATTTAATTATTCATTGAACATATAACCGAGACTCTTTACTCTAAAAATAACTTTGGAAAAAAAATCCTTTTTAATATCTAGAAAAAAGAAGAAGCTAAAAACGTCGTTTAAAATGGAAAGTAGTAAATATATCCTTATTTTGTTACTAGAAAAATCTTTTAGAGTTGTTAAAGTGAAAGAATTCCGAAATTTTATGTGGATACCTTATTAAATTGTCATTGGAATTAGAAATTTACAACTATGAGGGGAAAAAATACATCTCTTCTCTGTTTTATAGATTAAAAAAGTATCTAGGTGTAAGTGCATTCAAACCGTGGAATTCAAGCCAAACATCACATGGTTGAGTACTTGAGTTGCGCAACAAAAGGGTGTATTAGTAGTAGCTTTCCAAGGACGGAAAAGACCTAAATATCACTCAACTTTCAGAAATAGTTTATCTATGCTATCCGTTAAAAAATTCATATTTCCATGCCACTGTCGTTAAAGAAATGGCTCATCCATGCTACTATTGACTAACGGCTCAATTTTTATTTGGCCCATCCATGCCACTGCCGTTAGTCAATAATGCATGAATGAGCCATTTCTTTAATGGCAGTGGCATGAAATGAGCATTTTTTTAACGGATGGCATGGATAGATCATTTCTGAAAGTTGAGTGGCATTTTTAGGCTTTTTCCGTTCCAAGAATGATGAAATCTCCATTCGTGAGCTTTCAGCAATATACTACTAACAAACTTCTATTTAGTGCTGAACACGCACCTTTCCCCAACCTTTCAAGGAAATAAGCGTGGCAGCTTTGATGTATTAAGGTTTCGCTATACGTTGGGTTCGGGGAATGATTGGACCATAAGGGTCTATTGTAAACGTAATCTTATTCTGCGTTTAGACTATTTCTACAGTTCGAACCCGTAACATCCTAGTCACACGGCAGCAACTTTACCTGTTACCTCAAGGCTTTCTTTCTTTTAAGAAACAAATGGAAAAGAATTATTTTAGTTTGTCAACCTATAATATGCATGCATATGATAACATACATGTGTTACGTACTATTCGGGATGTGTTGGATGAATGGAATTTCTTGAAAAAGAAATTTTCCTATAGGGGAAATTCCCTCATTAATATTAGATTTATTATTTGACGTGAATTTAAATTAGTTGAAGTAATAGATTATGGGTATCATATGATTATAACAGAACGAAAAGACGTACATATGTGCTTTCATCTTTTATTCAATTTAATTGGGACATGGCTCCTCGCACTGTCATTTCGACATGCAAAAAGTAGTTGACTTTAGCAATAATTTAGATTAAAAAAGTGAGAGGGAAATGAACTCTTGTCACTCTTGATGGGGTATATAATGGATGGTGAAAGGGTTTTTGTTTTCCAATATACAGATCAAATAGTGTGGCACCATTACGCGTAATGTAGTTATCACGTCTTAGTTTTTAGCTTTAAATTAATTTCCTTAAAAATAATACTACAAGGTTGTATCTGGCATGTCTCTCTAAACTTTTCCATGATTACGTATCATGCGATCACACTCTCTCTAAGTATATATTAACCAATGCATTAATCTCATGAATTAATAATTCCGTGGTGGTTTATAACATGCAGATAAAGTAATGTAATATTTGTAATTTGTAATGCAGAAAAGGAATAACTTTAAGTATTATGGTTAGATAATATGGAATCGTATATAATTAACTTATTCGACAGCTTATAATTAATTACGGGGTAATTATATATAGAGAGTTTTATCCCCTATTTTTGTTATATAAACTTGAGAAATTTAGAAGTAATACCATGTTTACTTGAGAGACACTTGTTTTTAGCTTTACAATCAATTGCCGAATGAGTTGTTATAAGAATTTCCACATGATATTTTTTTCAACAGTTAGATACTTGGAGAGTTGCACAACATCATACGGGGAGTTGAAAAAAGAAACCAACCATCTTTTTCACTAGTACTACACAGTGTAGTTGGGTACAAGAAAGCTCAGGCTTACCAAGTTTCTATCGAAGAATTAGAAGGGGGTATTATCATTTTTAGCCCGCTCCAGAAATTATTTATATCTCGTAGCCGAAAAAGTCTATAAAATTTGTATAATTTTTGTATATAACAGACAGATATATATATATAAATTTTATATTTATTCGGCTATTATTTTTAAGACGACTATATAGTGTCATTTTTCAATTAGATATATCGAGACCACTCTAGAACTGAATTTATAGAAGTGAAGCAGGATTCTTTTCCACGTACTCAATGTTTTGCTTCAAGAAAAATAAGACTATTAAATTTGAAAACAACTCCATATTACATGCATATCCTTATGCATTTTGTTATAGTTTAGTAGTCAGGATTTGAAACTTATATGTCTAAGATTTTAATAATTTTAAGTTACTGGACTCTAAATTAATATTTGTACATATTAAATGAATTTTTAAGATAAATACAAAGTTTAATAAAGTTATTGGGTTCAACCCGCACCTCAATCTCTAGCTCCGCCTGAGTCTAGAATTGACCATCCAAAGTAAAGACCAATTTTACAAAAACATTTTGAATTGGATGCCTTTGAAGCTTTATTACCTCCGGAGTAAAGTAGTTTTGCTTTCTTAGGTTTTAATTCACGCGTATCAAAATCCGTCACTTTAGAGTTTTGTCATGGCCCGCCACATTATTATATCATGTAGGTGCCACTTGGCATATATTTTTGCTATATGGAAAGCTTACGTATGAAATACTTGTAGGAAGGTTTTAGAGAAATATGAAGATTTCCCATGAAACACGATCGACCTTAGAACCCTATGGAATTGTTAGGAAAGTCCTTATAAGATTCTAGCTATGTAGAAAATTCGAGAGAAAGGACTTACTTGTAAATAAAACGGGTCTTGTGTAATAATTATTATTTACTCACTAACTCCTAGAAGACTAGTATATAAAGGATGCTATTTATTTGTAACT
Organism: Nicotiana glauca; assembly: GCA_026770625.1. Classification (NCBI taxonomy): domain Eukaryota; kingdom Viridiplantae; phylum Streptophyta; class Magnoliopsida; order Solanales; family Solanaceae; genus Nicotiana; species Nicotiana glauca. The sequence goes on from MU742173.1 coordinate 121,224, forward strand.
CATCAAGAAAAACAATCAAGTTCTCTCGAATACAAAAGCTTCCTTTGGCAATGCTCTTGTGTTCTAATATTCCCTTAGGGATCTTTAGCGTAGTAAGGTTGACTTGGCATAGAAAGAACATGAGCAAGTTGTGCAATATCGTGAACGATTTGACGAGTGTCACACGCGTACTTAGTTAATGATTAAGGACGTGACAGTGTAGTATCAGAGCAAAGGTTATGACTAAAGAAATGTTAGAAAGAATACAAATGATTGCTAGAAGAAAGCTTTGTAGGGAACCATGGTCGGGATTATCAAGGCGTGCTACTTGCAAAAGGGACAAATGTGAAGGTCCCTAAGCCAAAGGAGTATGGTGGTGCACGGGATGCACACGAGATGGATGACTTACTCTGGAGGAAGCACAAGTACTTTGAGGTAGTCAAGGAGGATGACGAAGTTGTTAAAGTACGCATGTGAGCACGTGATTTTTGCCCTAAGCAAATAATTCCCAAAAATTCAAAGAAAATAATTTCTTTACTATTTTACAATTTCTTGTAAATTTTGTGGCATTTTTTGTTAACTGTTGCATTTTATCTGTGCATCTTAATTCGTATGAAAAATACAAAAATACTCATTTGCATCTAAGATCTAATTTCATATTTTAGGATTAATTAAGAGTTAATTTGTTTTAGAACAAAATAGGAGGAAAATAACAAAAATGATACTTTTGGCGTTTTAGTTTAAATTTATATTAGTTTGCATTTTAATTAGGAAATCTAATTTTAGTGCAATTTGATTGTGATTGTTATTTTAGCATTTTTTTTGTAAAATCAGAAAAAATAATAAAATACAAAAATACAAAACAAAATACAAGAAATAGATAAAAGAAATAAATGAAAAAAAAAAAGAGAAACCAAAGGGGGCTGCCGATTTGGGCCTGCTCTCGTCTACTTTGTCCCAGCCCAAACCAAAAGTACCCAAGCAGCCTATACCCGCCCTGTTGCCCGGTCCACTCCCAGTTGAAACGACGCCGTTTAGGCGTCAGTTAATCACAGCCATTGATCCCCTTCAATCCAACGGCCCACGTTGGCTTTTGTTATTTTAATAAAAGTGTCTGAACTCGTGTGTAACCCTAAAGACCCCAATCCATCTTCCTCGTATCTCCCCTGTAACACCNCCCTTAGGGATCTTTAGCGTAGTAAGGTTGACTTGGCATAGAAAGAACATGAGCAAGTTGTGCAATATCGTGAACGATTTGACGAGTGTCACACGCGTACTTAGTTAATGATTAAGGACGTGACAGTGTAGTATCAGAGCAAAGGTTATGACTAAAGAAATGTTAGAAAGAATACAAATGATTGCTAGAAGAAAGCTTTGTAGGGAACCATGGTCGGGATTATCAAGGCGTGCTACTTGCAAAAGGGACAAATGTGAAGGTCCCTAAGCCAAAGGAGTATGGTGGTGCACGGGATGCACACGAGATGGATGACTTACTCTGGAGGAAGCACAAGTACTTTGAGGTAGTCAAGGAGGATGACGAAGTTGTTAAAGTACGCATGTGAGCACGTGATTTTTGCCCTAAGCAAATAATTCCCAAAAATTCAAAGAAAATAATTTCTTTACTATTTTACAATTTCTTGTAAATTTTGTGGCATTTTTTGTTAACTGTTGCATTTTATCTGTGCATCTTAATTCGTATGAAAAATACAAAAATACTCATTTGCATCTAAGATCTAATTTCATATTTTAGGATTAATTAAGAGTTAATTTGTTTTAGAACAAAATAGGAGGAAAATAACAAAAATGATACTTTTGGCGTTTTAGTTTAAATTTATATTAGTTTGCATTTTAATTAGGAAATCTAATTTTAGTGCAATTTGATTGTGATTGTTATTTTAGCATTTTTTTTGTAAAATCAGAAAAAATAATAAAATACAAAAATACAAAACAAAATACAAGAAATAGATAAAAGAAATAAATGAAAAAAAAAAAGAGAAACCAAAGGGGGCTGCCGATTTGGGCCTGCTCTCGTCTACTTTGTCCCAGCCCAAACCAAAAGTACCCAAGCAGCCTATACCCGCCCTGTTGCCCGGTCCACTCCCAGTTGAAACGACGCCGTTTAGGCGTCAGTTAATCACAGCCATTGATCCCCTTCAATCCAACGGCCCACGTTGGCTTTTGTTATTTTAATAAAAGTGTCTGAACTCGTGTGTAACCCTAAAGACCCCAATCCATCTTCCTCGTATCTCCCATGTAACACCGCCGGAGCCGCCGCCGGCGGTGAACGACACCGATGCCAATCCGTCCCAAATTCACACCATAGATTTCCCATGAATTCCTCTTTCTAACCATGTCGTTGGTGTCCCTCGAATCGTGTCGGAGCTCGTCAAATATCCGGTTAATGTTTTCCGGTCACAACGCCGGTTACACCAAACGGCCCCAAATTAACACCCTAGTATCCTCTCTTCATCCTTTATCAAACACTCCTAACCCCGTCCCTCGAATATGGCTGGAACTTCTTGAATTTCGATTCGAAATTTTCCGGCCAAAACCCTAATTGCGCCAAATCTCCCCAAATTAATGTCATGTGGTCCTTGGGCTTTCTTCTTGATGAATTTATCGCCATTAGTATCCAATTTCTGTTAGAGATGGTCGGAGTTAATTTTTCAGTTAGCAGGATGTTTTTGTGTCATATTAGTAAGTTTTCTTTTCTTATTTCTTATTTCCAATTCAATATGTGTTTTAATTCCCTTCTAATTTCTTGCTTAACTGATTTTAATTAGCTTGCCTTTAATTTTAGATATTAGTTGCCTTTCTATGAACTTTCGCTCGTAGTTTTATTTTGATTTAACTGTTTTGTTTAGTTAGTTTAGTTGTTAGTTGATCCTTTAGTTTAATCAACTTTAGTTTAGATTTTGTTTAGGCTGAAATTGCGTTTTAACTAAGGGTTTGAATCAGCTGGTAGGTTTAATTGACTATAATTAATAGCTAATGGTTAAGGGGGTTGGTCAGTCACCTTAGGTAAGTAATTTCAAGAAGAATACATGGGTATCTGGGTAATTAGAGTGAGGAATGTTGTAGATCACACTAGGATAGCTTAGATTCTTCTAGAATAGGACTTTAATACATATTTTCACAACTTAAGGGGTATAACTTGGGTAACAAGCTAGGATATAAAGGACTATTGGGATAAAATCAGAAAAGTCAAGGGCTGCCCCCATCTCTGCCTATAAAAGGGCATGCCCTTGCCTTGAATAGGAGGAGTTTTGAGCCTTTGAAAAAGCCCCTCTCATTGTTCACAAATTCTAGATCTAAAATTTGAAATTCAAGTTCCAAATCTGCAAAAAATCAAAGAAAAACAACAGAAATTAGAAAAAATCAAAAAATATTGTTTCATTCAATTCCTTAGGTTGATTTCAAGTTTTAAGTGGTTAACTTGGCATTGCTGAGTTCAAATTCTGGTAATTGAGATTCAAAAGTGATTCTATTGGTTTTTCTCGAGGTGATTTTGGGTTTAATTGAACCATTTTGGGATCAGCTCAAGGGTTTTGTCATTGTGAATGGTTCTGGGTATATTTGGGAGTCGTTTGAACCTGTGCAAGTTAGTTTTGGTTTGAATTGCTAGTCTTCTATTAGCTCGTTGAAATATTTCTGGACTATACTTCTTCCTGGGCTGTTGTGGTGCTACTTTGGGCTTTCAACTTTCTTCATTGCTTGGTTGCACTCACTGACTGTTGTTGATATACTTGTTGTGCTAATCTCTCCTCAATTTCGTTGTATTTTCCATTTCCAGGTACATGTGCTTAGCCTTCAAGTCTATGAAATGAGATAAATCTGCTATTTGAAGTTGATCTATGAGCTTCATGTGTTCTGGTTGATTCTGATGTATAGAATAGTAGTTTATTAGATATTTCATGTGGTGTAATAGATTGATACTGGATTGTTCTAATTTTAGACCTCTAATTCTATTCTTACAAGCATAAAAATGTGTAATCAGCAATTCTAATTTGATTCGACTTGTGTTATTAATATAGTATAGTGTAGTGTAGTGTATTTTAGTTTGTTTCTAATAGATAGAAAATAAAGCAAATGCAGTAGTGATATTAGTTATGTGAAGTATAGTAATCTTGCTATTTCATGTCCAACTCCGAATTGTAAATCATTAGGCATCCAAGTTGTTTCCAGGATTTATGAAAATAGTATTACATGTTTACTGTTCGTGTAATATTAGGCGAGGTTACATAGCCAAATCGCCTGAGTATCTGTAACTATTTCAACTTTCGCCTTTATGATTTTTTTTGGAATCATTGGTAGTCATGAATAGAGCAAATTGAATAACTGTATTGTTCTCCTTCCTTACAAGTATTGGTAGCAGTTGGATTAAACTACATTAATGCCATTAGCCATTGGGCCTGATCTATCTGATTTTGTAGTTAGCCTGTCTTCAGCCCATCGGCTTTAACAACTTGGTAGACGGCTCGGGACTTGGGCCCTAAACAATCTGTAGACCATTATTTCTTATGGTCTTGCCATATGGGCAACATTCAAGCTCGAAGACGGCTAGAAACAGAATACGATTAAGAAGAGGTTAATTATTTAGGATTGCTGTGTTAATTAATTAGGATTGTTCTATTATTAGTAACAAATTAAGTAGAAAATATAGTTTGTTTTAAGTTGGCCTTTAATAATAAATGAGACGAGCCTCGCTAAACAAAACACATAAGTGCGGGACCCTCTTTAAGTATTTATTAAAATATTTAGAAACTCGGGAGGACCATTTAGCGAATTTCACGGTCTTCCCCAAAGATAATAATAAACTCGTAGTTGCTTTAGGCGCGTATGTTAATATTACCTTCCTAAGTACGGGTGCACATTTATGTGACCTAAATCTAAATCTCAACGAAGTCGAAATGTGTCAAAAACCACGGGTGCACTGGTGTGACGTGGTTCGAGATGCATTTTCACGACGTTGTAATTCTTATTAAAAAAAAGAAATAATAAAGTGGGTTGCTAATAAAAGGCACATAAGTTAGAACATGTTTTGAAATCAAATAAAATCAAATACAACAGTTGAGCGAGCGTGCTAGAATCAAGAAAATCCGGGAATGCCTAACACCTTCTCCCGGGTTAATAAAATTCCTTACTCGGATTTCTGGATCGCGAACGATTAAACAGAGTCAATAATTTCCTCGATTCGGGATTCAACCGGTGACTTGGGACACCATTAATCTCCCAAGTGGCGACTCTGAATCTTAATAAGCAATCCCGTTTCGATTGTCCTCTAATTGAAAAAACTCTTTTACGCCCTTACGGGGTGTAGGTAAAAGGAGGTGTGACAGCTCTGGCAACTCTGCTGGGGACTAAGAACCTGGAATATTTTGTTCAGGGTTCAGAATTCGAGCTTAGATAAATTGTTGT
>MU742173.1:128639-147468 GCA_026770625.1 Nicotiana glauca
CCCCACACTTCATATACCATAGATATGGCCACATCGGGGGATTCAATACCCCGGAAAGCAAGATATGTAGTAATGGTAACCGTCAAAAATGGGAGGAGCATAGGCGTGTCGCTTTCATGGTGGTTTTTCCGTGGCTTGTGGTATTTCCAAGGAAAGACGGAAACATTGACATAAAAATAGCCGGGGTCGTCAGTACTCTAATGACTGAAGACAAAAGCACTCTCGCACCTATGATATTAGCCAATATCTTCCGTGCTCTTACAGCCTGCAAGGCCGGGGAAGACTTCTTCAAGGGATGCAGTTTGCTATTACAAATGTGGATGACCGAGCATCTGTGCCATCGTCCTCAGTTTTTGAGTTACGGGTCTCCAGAGAAAACCTGCATAGAAGAGTTTTACACGAGGACTAAAGGGGTCAATCTGCCGGAAGGATTCACAGGTTGGACAACATACTTTCGGTCCCTCACTGCTAGTCAAATAGAATGGACATTTGGATGGTTTCCCGTTGATGAAATCATATATATGCCAGCGGCAAGGCCGCATTTTCTCTTAATGGGTCTTAGAAGCATTCAGCCTTACGTCCCGTACCGGGTGCTGAGACAACTCGGGAGATGCCAGATAGTGCCCAAAGACGATAATCTTAGTTTGCAAGTGGTTGAGATTGGCCCCGACGGCCAGTTTCCTGAAGCAAAGGTTCGCCAGGTTTGGAGCGAATGTCAATATTTGGCGGCGAATACTTGTGTCCGAGATCAAGCCAAAGGAGAAGTGTCACCTGATTATCAGGCTTGGTATAGAAGGGATGTTGCATGCGGGAGGCCGGCCAAAAGGCCTCACCTCCAGGAGTTTGCTGAATCGTCGCAAGAGCAGTGGGCTTGGCTAGCCAAAGAAAATAAGTACAGGGCAAAAATAGGAGAGTTGGAAAAGTAGGTCCAAGACCTTAGGTTTCAAAACAGCGTGCAAGCCGCGGCTGACGAGGGTGAGAAAAGGAAGTTGGCTAAAGAAAATGAAGCCTTACGAGCCCAAATCCAAAAAATGAAGATAGCAGCTGAAAACCCTACTAGAAGTGCCAAAGATGCGAAGCTTATAGAAAGTTTAAGGCAAAAAGTAAATGACTATAGTTTCGACCTCAACAAAACAAAAAGGGAACTAGCCGGGGTTTGAAAACAGTTGGCTAAAAATGCAGAAGAACGAGCCCCCATGATTAGGCAGTTGAGAGAAGAACACGATAATGAGGTTGCGGGACTGAGGAAAAAGGTCATTATCGCAGAAACAAAATGATCAAACAAGCAAAATAGTTCAAGATTGAAAGGGAGCACTGTTATACAGCATTAGCACAATTAGAAATGGACCTGCAACAACTCCAGAAGAGAAATCAGCAGACTTTGGAGGCCAGGGCCGAACAAATAGGGCGGCTGCTTCAAGAAAAAGGCATAATCAGAGAAAGAATCCTAGCTATTGCTCATCACATCACCAGGAAATGCCAAATGTGCGAGAACATAACTCAGACTACCTTCTTTGCCTCAGTGATGATATTTGTGAAACAGATAATGAGTGACCTGGATAGACTCCAAGGGGAACTTGCATATAGGCCCGTGGCGAGACCGAACGATGTCCCGCGGGCACCAGGAGCTTTAATGTATTCATGATTGTCATTAGAGTCTATATTTTTTTCTTTCATTAGAGTTTGTCAGTTATTTGAGCCTGTATTTTCTTTTCGAGTCAGTCTACACTTTCATTTTAATGTGGAATAATTGTTGATGGAGTTTGTAGCCCGTCTTGTCATTTAGAGTCTGTTAGTTGTCTTCATGCGTCAGTCTTGAGTCCTTGTAATTAAAATGCTTGCTATTAGTAAAATTGAAAATTCCAAAAATATTTTGGTTCTATTTTACATTTATTGCATTTGATCTGATTCAGGCATGGCCACGATGTGTAGGCAATCTCTATAGGATCCGATCATAGCCATATGAAAAGAGAAAATACAATGAGAATAAAAAGCCAAAAAGAAAAGAGAAAAAAAAGGAGCGGAAAAACAAAGTAAAAAACGAGAGAGAAATAAGAAGAGAAGAAAATCCACAAAGCAAAAGAAGAAACAAAGGCAAGAATAAAGAAAGACGTCACAGTCAAGAATAAATAAAGCCGGGATGACGCAAGCGATCGAGCAAATGCATAATAGAAACCGTTAATTGCCTAGGTGCATTCATTCCCCAAACGTGCGGCTATCTATTTGTTAATGCCCTAACCGCTAACAACATTGTTGTTGATGATGAGTCTAGGCAAGTGGTTCAGTTGAATGGCATTCTGGCAACCCACCCATACAACACCCGCTCTAAAGATAAGTCAAAAATGGTCAATCAAGAGTTAGAAGCAAGCATCGTCGACCCGTCCAGGGAGGAAGAAGTTGTGGATGTCAATGCCATGAAAGAGGAGATGTATAAATTGAAGCAACAGATGGCCGAAATGTACCAGGCTTGGGCAAAGGGACACCTACTACCAACTTATCATGCTAACCCTACCTACATCCCACCATTAGCTCAGCCACAAGATCCTCCTACAGTTAATTCCTCTCCGGCTTACCCTGCTTATCAGCAATACTACGCAACTACCTCCCAAACACCACCACCTCCACCACCCAAACAAATCTCATGTCCTCCACCTCCAACCACTCCCGTGTTTGTGGCTCCTCCACCCGCTACATTATAGAGATCTTCTAGTGAACCCCTATTTCAAACCCAGGAAACCCACTATTACCCACTAGAACCCACCTTCAAACCACCTGAACCATATCCTTACACTCCCCGTCTTGATATCTCAGCTGAAGAAGAGAAGCCTCCTAAAAACCCTGAGCAGGAAGAAATGATACGAAAGGTGAAAAGCTTGGAACAATCGTTCAAAAATATGCAAGGTCTAGGAGGACAGGTGAGAGTCTCTTACAAGGACTTGTGCTTGTTTTCTGACGTCCAATTTCCTACGGGATTCAAGTTACCAAAGTTTGATCTGTATGACGGACATGGTGACCCAGTAGCCCATCTGCGGGGATTTTGCAGCAAGATGAGAGGCGTTGGGGGAAGGGATGAGTTATTAATGGCATACTTTAGTCAAAGTCTCGGTGGTGCTACTTTGGAATGGTACACACGGCAAGATCATGTTCGATGGTACACTTGAGATGATTTGGCCCAGGCATTCGCAGGCCATTTTCAGTACAACTTAGAGATTGTTCCGGACCGGCTGTCATTGACCAAAATTGAGAAGAAGCCAGGGGAAAGCTTCATAGAGTACGATTTTCGGTGGAGAGAACAGGCTGTCAGAGTTGATCCTCCAATGAAGGAAGGCGAGATGGTCGATTATTTTTTGCAGGATTTGGAGCCTACTTATTATGGTCATCTGGTGTCGGCAGTTGGGAAAACTTTTAATGAGGTAGTGAAAATGGGAAGTATGGTGGAAGAGGGTCTCAAGACTAACAAAATTATGAGCTATTCGGTGATTAAAGCAACTACCCAGGCCATCCAGAGCGGCACTGGAGGGGTATTGGGAAAGAAGAAAAAGGAAGATGTTACAGTAGTAGAATCAAGAGCTGGGTCCAGGGGTTCATCATCATATTATCACCAACCACGTCCCCATCCCCAAACCTACCCACACAACCCATATGGCCCGCCACAACACTATTATCCACCTCCCGCCCCCCCACTTCTCTGTTCACCACACCCAAACATACCCTCAACCTCAAGCGCCATGGCGTGCACCCACCCCACAAAATACTTACCACACTCAAAATGCCTACCCACCTCCGAGAGCCTACAAAAACCTCCACCGGACCTGGTTTTCGACCCAACCTTGCTTCTAAAAATGACCGGCTGCAGAAGAAGAAAACTTTCACACCATTGGGAGAATTTTACACCAGCTTATACCACAGATTGAGACAATTGGGCATGTTAAGTCCGATTGTACCCAAAATACCAAATCCTCCCCCGAGAAACCTAGACCATTCGGTGAACTGCGAGTATTGCTCAGGTGCTCCGGGGCATGATACAAAGAAATGTTGGCATTTGAAAACGGCCATCCAGGAGCTCATTGATACCCACCGAATTGAAGTACAGGCTCCGGAGACGCCTAACATCACTCAGAATCCATTACCCACCCATCACGAGACTCATATGATTGAGTTAGTGCAAAAAGGAGAGTGCAAGAAGCCTTCACAGACCGTGATGATGATCAGGGCCAGTGAGAACAAAGCAAATGAGAAATTAATCAGTGAAAAGGCATTGGTCACGGTAGAACAGACAGTCAGCAAACCAGCGATGGTAGTAAAACAAGAACCAGTAAAAGTGCCAGGAGCAGTTGTCAAGCCAGTTATGATTGTAAAGGGCGCTCGCGCAGAACTGGTTATCATCAAATCGGTGACTTAATTACCAGTGATCAGTGAAAAGGTTATCCCATGGAACTATGACCAAGTGACTGTGATGTACAAGGGGAAGAAAGTTAAAGAAGAAGTTTGTGAAACCCATGGACTGACTCGTTCAGGGAGATGCTTTGCCCCTAAAGAACTGAGAAAGGTTAAAGCAGCCAAAGACAATCCAACACCAGTAAAAAGGGTCGTAACTGAAGAAGAGGCTGAATAATTCTTAAAGAAAATGAAGGCGTAAGATTATTCCATTATAGAACAGTTGAGGAAAACCCCGGCGCAGATTTCATTATTATCTCTATTGATTCATTCGGACGAGCATCGCTGGGCGTTGATGAAGATTCTGAATGAAGCTCATGTTCCGGATAAGATCTCTGTGAATCATCTGGAGAAAATAGTGAACAAGATTTTCGAGGTTAACAGGGTTACATTTTCTGATGATGAGTTGCCTTTGGAAGGTACTGAGCATAATAGGGCACTTTACCTCACAGTGAAGTGTGAAGACTCTATGGTTACTCGAGTGCTGATTGACAACGGGTCCAGTGCAAACATTTGCCCTCTCTCCACCCTGGAAAAGTTAAAAGTGGACAGTGAGAGAATCCAGAAGAATAGCATCTGCGTAAGAGGATTTGATGGGGGAAGGAAAGGACACAGTTGGGGACATCGTGTTAGAACTGACAATAGGACCAGTTGAATTTACAATGGAATTCCAAGTGCTCGACGTGGCTGTTTCCTACAATCTCTTATTGGGTCAGCCCTGGATTCATGCTGCAAAAGTTGTGTCGTCTACCTTGCATCAGATGGTCAAATTCGAATGGGACCGACAGGAAATTGTTGTGCATGGAGAGGATAATTCATGTAATACCATTATGCCTTTCGATGAAGCTGAGGATGACAAAGGTCCATAGGTTTACCAAGTCTTGGACACAGTGTGAGTTGCCAAAATTCCGGAAGGAGAATGTATTCCTAGGCCCAGAGTAGCTGCTGCATATGTCATGGTGGCTTCAGAAATGATAAAGAATGGATTTTTACCTGGAAAAGGCTTGGGTGCCTCGTTACAGGGCATCATACAGCCGGTATCTCTTCCTGGAAACTTAGATACTTTCGGGTTAGGTTTTAAGCCTACTACTACTGACATAAGGCAAGCTAAGCAGATGAAAAAGAGAGCATGGAACTTTCCAAAACCCATACCCCGCCTATCCCGTTCCTTTGTCCGGCCTGGTACTAAAAGGCGCCCAGCAACGGTAATACTTCATTCTGTAATGATGGAACCCGACAAGGAGGTGATGGAAAGGTTTGAAAAGTTGTTTGATGAGGTGAATATGATAGAGGCAGGCGAAGGTCCAAGCAAAGCAGATATGCAGTTCGTGGGGGCCCGTGCAAAGCTTAATAATTGGGAAGCTACTCCTCTTCCTACCCGGAGGGAGTCGTGGTAGTTAGTTTTGATTTTCCTTTCAGTTTAATCTGGATTATTTTCAAAGTTGTAATTCGGATGCTATGTTCTGTCCGCTTGGATGAGTTAAACCTTGTTATCTTACAATTTTAATGAAATGCAATTTATTTCCTTTTTCATTCCTGATAGCCTTTATTTTATCTTTCTTTTCTTTCTTGTACAGTCCCTTTTATGCTGGTATCACTGATGTGTCATGCATGAGGAGTCTTTGGCCCAGTCTTGATTACCAATCTAACTCCGAAATAATAATACAAGAAATTGAGTGTGATGACAAGGTAGAATATGATGATGAGGAAGCCTTTGAAGAAATCAGTAAAGAATTAAGTCAATTTGAGGAAAAACCCAAACCTAATCTGAACGACACAGAGGCAATCAATTTAGGGGATCAGGAGAATGTTCGGGAAACAAAAATAAATATCCATTTGGAGCCTCCACTTAGAGAAGAGATAATCAAAGCGCTGCTTGAGTACAAAGATATTTTTGCATGGTCATATGACGATATGCCGGGTTTAAGTACCGATTTGGTGGTCCACAAATTGCCCACAGACCCAGCATGCCCTCCTGTCAAGCAGAAGCTGAGGAAATTCAAAACAGATATCAGTGTGAAAATCAAAGAAGAGGTCACCAAGCAGCTTGATGCAAAGGTCATCTGGGTTACCCGGTATCCCACTTGGTTAGCCAATGTTGTGCATGTGCTAAAGAAGGATGGAAAGACCAGAGTGTGCGTTGATTACCGTGATCTCAATAAGGCGAGTCCAAAAGATGACTTCCCACTGCCAAATATCCATATATTGATTGACAATTGTGCCAAACATGAGATCGGTTCCTTCGTGGATTGTTATGCGGGTTATCACCAAATTTTAATGGATGAGGAAGATGCTGAAAAGACGGCATTCATCACGCCTTGGGGGACGTATTGTTATAGGGTCATGTTATTTGGGTTGAAGAATGCAGGGGCAACTTATATGAGGGCAATGACGACCATGTTCCATGATATGATACATCGGGAAATTGAACTCTATGTAGATGACGTGATTATAAAGTCGAGAAAGCAGTGTTACCATGTCAAAGACCTGAGGAAATTTTTTTAAAGACTCTGCAGGTACAACCTCAAACTTAATCAAGCGAAGTGTGCATTTGGAGTCCCGTCAGGGAAGCTGTTAGGGTTTGTGGTAAGTCGACACGGTATTGAGTTAGACCCGTCCAAAATCAAAGCCATTCAGGAGTTATCACCGCCAAAAAGCAAGAAAGAGGTGATGAGTTTGCTCGGCAGGTTGAATTATATCAGTAGGTATTGCCCAGCTCACGACAAGTTGCGAGCCTATCTTCAAGCTGCTAAAGAAAGATGTTGCGGTCAGATGGACGGATGAATGTCAGGCAGCGTTCGACAAAATTAAGGAATATTTGGCCATTCCACCTGTGTTGGTTCTGCCAGAGCCAGGAAGACCTTTGATCCTCTATCTGACAGTTTTGGATAACTCTTTTGGTTGTGTACTGGGGCAGCATGACATCACAGGAAAGAAAGAGCAGGCGATTTACTACCTCAGCAAGAAGTTCACATCTTATGAGGTAAAATACACACAGCTTGAGAGGACGTGTTGTGCTTTAACCTGGGTAGCACAGAAATTGAAACATTACTTGTCATCATATACCACCTATCTCATCTCGAGGTTGGAACCATTGAAGTACATTTTTCAGAAGCCTATGCCCATAGGGAGGCTCGTAAATTGGCAAATCTTGCTTACGGAATTTGACATTGTCTACGTGACCCGTACCGCGATGAAGGCACAAGCGGTGGCTGATCATCTAGCCAAGAACCCAGTTGATGATGAATATGAACCTTTGAGGACATACTTCCCCGATGAGGAGACAATACACGTCGAGGAATTAGAACAAGACGAAAAACCGGGGTGGAAGTTTTTCTTTGATGGGGATGCCAATACCAAAAGCGTCGGGATAGGAGCAGTACTTGTTTCTGAGGCAGGGCAACACTACCCTGTTACAGCTCAACTTCGCTTCTACTGCACCAATAACGTGGCTGAATACGAGGCATGTATCTTGGGTTTGAGATTGGCTGTAGACATGGGTGTCCAGGAGATCTTGGTCATGGGCGACTCGGATCTTCTGGTGTATCAGATTCAGGGAGAATGGGAGACACGAGACTTAAAGCTCATACCGTACCGGCAGTGTTTGCATGAACTTTGTCAACGGTTTCAGTTGATAGACTTCAGGCATATACCAAGGATTCATAATGAGGTTGCTGACACTTTGGCCACTTTGGCATCAATGTTGCATCATCCAGATAAGGCTTATGTGGACCAGTTGCAGATTCAGGTCCGAGATCAGCACGCCTATTGTAATATGGTGGAAAAAGAGCTTGATGGTGAGCAGTGGTTTCATGATATCAAAGAATACCTCAGGATGGGAGTATATCCGGCACAGGCCACAGGGGATCAAAAAAGAGCCATTAGACGCTTAGCAAATGGATTTTTCTTCAGTGGGGGAGTATTGTATAAAAGAACTCCAGATCTTGGTTTACTGAGGTGCATGGATGCTAAACAGGCCACAACTATCATGACCGAGGTACATGCGGGAGCTTGTGGACCTCATATGAGTGGATATGTATTGGCCAAGAAGATTCTTCGAGCAGGATATTATTGGCTCACTATGGAGCGAGATTGTATTAGTTTCATGCGCAAGTGTTATTAGTGCCAAGTACACGGAGATTTGATTCATTCTCCACCATCTGAATCGCACACAATGTCGGCACCATGGCCCTTCGTTACTTGGGGAATGGATGTCATTGGGCCAATCGATCCAGCGACGTCAAATGGGCACAGGTTTATTCTGGTAGCCATTGATTATTTCACTAAGTGGGTTGAGGCGAAAACTTTCAAATCGGTGACCAAGAAGGCAATGGTTGATTTTGTGCATTCGAATATCATTTGTCGATTTGGAGTCCCGAAGGTAAATATCGTAGACAATGGGGCCAATCTCAATAGCCATCTGATGGCGGAGATATGTCAGCAATTTAAGATCACGTACCGCAATTCCACCTCATATCGTCCTAAGGCTAATGGAGTAGTCGAGGCAGCTAACAAGAACATCAAGAAAATACTTCAAAAAATGGTGGAAGGGTCCAGGCAATGGCATGAGAAGTTACCTTTTGCCCTGTTAGGCTATCGCACTACTGTTCGCACTTCAGTAGGGGCGACTCCTTATTCATTGGTATATGGCACGGAAGCAATAATACCCGCAGAGGTTGAAATACCATCCCTTCGGATTATAGCCGAGGCAAAAATTGACGATGTCGAATGGGTCAAGGCCCGATTGGTGCAACTGAGCTTGATTGATGAAAAGAGATTGGCAGCAGTATGTCATGGACAATTATACCAACAGAGAATGACAAGAGCATATAATAAGAAATTGCGCCCATGAAAGTTCGAAGTAGGGCAATTGGTGTTGAGGCGTATCTTACCTCATTGGACCGAAGCAAAAGGAAAGTTTGCCCCCAACTGGCAGGGGCCATTTGTTGTAACCCGAGTGTTGTCCAATGGTGCATTGTATCTAACAGATGTGGAAAGAAAATGTGTAGAAATGGCTATCAACTCTGATGCAGTCAAGAGATACTATGTATGATTTCTTTATCTAAATGTACCTAATTGTATTTGGCATGTTTTGAGATTGAAATGACGTAGGCATTTTGTTCTGCTATCCAAACACTTTATCCTTTGTTATCCATTTGAGCCTTATTCTATTTTCTTTCGTACCCCTCTTTCGGAATCAATAACAAAACTCGAAGACCCGAGCGGGGAAAGTAAGTGGAGAAACAAGAGAAAAATAGTGAAAAAGAAAAAAGAAGAGAAAAGAGAAAGAAAATAAAAGAAAAGAAAAGAAAAGAAAAAAGAGAAAAGAAAAGAAAAAAAGAGAGAAAAGAAAAAGAAAAGAAAAGAAAATAGAAGGAAAAGAAAAGAATTGAAAAGAAAAGGAAAAGTGGAAAAAAGAAAGATCACAACAACGAAGTAATTTTATGACCTGAACTACGTTTGACTTGATCCCGAAAGGGTACGTAGGCAGCCTCTCTCTGAGGTTCAGTCACACCAAAATAAAACTCCAAAAGTCCCCAAGAAAGAAACTGGGGTAGAAGTTGTGATTGTTGTAAGAAATCTGATTCCGAAAGTTGTAATGTTAAACCCATGGTTGAATTAATTTGAGCCTTTATACCCTTCTTTCTAAACCCCATCCAAAAGCCACATTATGGTCCAAAGAAAGACCTTCCGGTCAATCTTCAAGAAATGCCAATGCGAGCCGGTAAAGGGAATCATGTTAGGGGCAACACTCTGGTACCAGAGGAGAAATCAAAAATGAGAGAGTCTTATTGGTGAAAACCCTCACGGGCACCATAAGGTGATGGGAGCTGAGAAAAATAAAAAATGAGAGAGTCTTATTGGTGAAAACCCCCATGGGCACCGTAAGGCGACGGGAGCTGAGAGAAATCAAAATGAGAGAGTCTTATCGGTGAAAACCCTCACGGGCACTGTAAGGCGAAAGTGAGTTTCCAGATGGGCAAATGAAACAAGTCTGTGGTTGAAAGCTGCTCACAACATTGAAAGACGAGCAAGGTTTGGGTTTTGGTGAAAGTCAGGTTATGAAAGGCTGGAACAACAAATGTGGCAATTGAAAGACGATTGGTTGGACAGACTAGGCTGGTTAATCCAAATGCACGGCATGATCAATGGTATCGGCCGTTCTACTCAGATAAGTCCTATCCTCTTCTCTTCATTACAAATCATCTGTTTTCAGAGTCTTTCTATCCTTAAGCTTTGAGGTCATTGCATTTCATTCTCTTGAAGTCTATCTATAAGATGTTTTAGTGTCAGTTCTGTTCAAAAAACCAAAGAAGGATGTCAAGGCTAACTACCAGCTTCCCAGTTGTACGGCACAACAAGATTGGAACATATCAAAAGAAAGTAAGGCATGAAGGACCAATGAAAGTCCCATCGGCGGATTGATAAGATAATTGTGGGAGAGAAGCAAAGTTTCAAAAAGAGGGGTCCGAAACACAAAACAGCAATACGGGATAAAACATTTAGGTCGTCAAAGTCGGGGGTTGAAAATCAGTCAAGAAGTCGAGGCATTTCAAAGAGAGACCGGGGAAACAATTTGGAGCGGAGCCGGAAGCAGGAAGATACCCAACAAGAATGCCAGCAGCTAACCACCATTTTATATTAATGAATCTTTCTTTGATTGAGACAGGGGCAGAAGATTTTCTTTGTTTGTTTATTTTGTTGCAAGTAGGCGCCCATCTGGAGAACAAGGGAATACGTTTCAACTTCAGCAATCAGGAGCACACCTGGAGAAAAAGGGAATACTTTTCAAAGTTCAGCAATCAGGAGCCCACCTGGAGAACAAGGGAATACTTCTCAATTTTCAGCAGTCAGGCGCCCAACAGGAGAATAAGGGAAGTACAATTCAAATTTTAGCTTTAAATTTTAACATTTGATAATATGATGTGCCCAGCCACCAAACTGGGGCAGAAAATTTTCTTTGGTTGTCTATTTTGTTGCAATCAGGAGCCCACCTGGAGAACTAGGGAATACTTTTCAAAGTTCAGCAATCAGGAGCCCACCTGGAGAACAAGGGAATACTTCTCAATTTTCAGCAATCAGACGCCCACCTGGAGAACAAGGGAAGCACAATTCAAATTTTATCTTTAAATTTTAACATTTGATAACATGATGTGCCCAGCCACCAAAATGGGGTAGAAAATTTTCTTTGGTTGTCTATTTTGTTGCAGTCAGGAGCTCACCTGGAGAACAAGGAAATAATTTTCAAAGCTCAGCAATCAGGAGCCCACCTGGAGAACAAGGGAATACTTTTCAAGCATCGTAGTCAGGAGCCCACCTAGAGAACAAGGGAATACTTCTCAAGCGTCAGCAACCAGGAGCCCGCCTGGAGAATAGAGGCACATATTCGGAGGAATGACAAAACATCGCCAATCACAATTCAGGGCAACAACAAGAATCCCATCGGAAGAATACAAGATACAAGTTCAAGGCAACACAAGAGCAAGTTTGAAGACATAGATAGGATCTTTTGTAACTCATAGATCATAGCTTAGGCTAGCTTCTTTTGTTTTACCACGGTGTAATAAGGAGGTCAGTGAGCAGTAGCAGCAGTAACAGCAATGAGATCACAGCTCCTGGTAGTCCCAGCTACTAAACCTTCCCGAACTACACTGACTTGATTCCTGTTTAGCCCTGGATATGTAGGCAACCTCTGAAGCAGGGTGCGGTCAAACTTTTCAAAAATGCTTCATACGAAATATGCGAACGGGCAAAAATCGCTCGTTTTCGCTCACTTATCTTGGCACGAAAACTCTTCGTGTTTCCGGGCAAAGAGGGGCAGCTGTGAGCACGTGATTTTTGCCCTAAGCAAATAATTTCAAAAAATTCAAACAAAATAATTTCTTTACTATTTTACAATTTCTTGTAAATTTTGTGGCCTTTTTTGTTAACTGTTGTATTTTATCTGTGCATCTTAATTCGTATGAGAAATACAAAAATACGCATTTGCATATAGGATCTAATTTCATATTTTAGGATTAATTAAGAGTTAATTTATTTTAGAACAAAATAGGAGGAAAATAACAAAAATGATACTTTTGGCATTTTAGTTTAAATTTGTATTAGTTTGTATTTTAATTAGGAATTAATTAGGAAATCTAATTTTAGTGCAATTTGATTGTGATTGTTATTTTAGCATTTTTTTTTGTAAAATTAGAAAAAATAAATAAATGCAAAAATACAAAACAAAATACAAGAAATAGATAAAAGAAATAAACGAAAAAAAGAAGAGAAAACAAAGGGGGCTACCGATTTGGGCCTGCTCTTATCTACTTTGTCCCAGCCCAAACCAAAAGTACTCAAGCAGCCCACACCTGCCCTTTACCTGGTCCACTCCCAATTGAAACTACGTCGTTTAGGCATCAGTTAATCACATCCATTGATCCCCTTCAATCCAACGGCCCACGATGGCTTTTGTTATTTTAATAAAAGTGTCTGAACTCGTGTGTAACCCTAAAGACCCCAATCCATCTTCCTCGTATCTCCCCTATAACACCGCCGGAGCCACCGCCGGCGGTGAACGACACCTACGCCAATCCGTCCCAAATTCACACCATAGATTCCCCATGAATTCCTCTTTCTAACCATGTCATTGGTGTCCCTCGAATCGTGCCGGAGCTCGTCGAATATCCGGTTAAAGTTTTTCGGCCACGACGCCGGTTACACCAAACGACCCCAAATTAACACTCCAGTATCCTCTCTTCATCCTTTATCAAACCCTCCTAACACCATCCCTCGAATATGGCCGAAACTTTTCGAATTTCGAATCGAAATTTTTCGGCCAAAACCCTAATTTCCCCAAATTGCCCCAAATTAATGCCATGTGGTCCTTGGGCTTTCTTCTTGATGAATTTATCGCCATTAGTATCCAATTTCTGTCAGAGATGGCCGGAGTCGATTTATTAGTTAGCAGGAAGTTTTTGTGTCATATTTGTAAGTTTTCTTTTCTTATTTCTTATTTCCAATTCAATATGTGTTTTAATTCCCTTTTAATTTTTTGCTTAACTAATTTTAATTAGCTTGCCTTTAATTTTAGATATTAGTTGCCTTTCTATGAACTTCCACTCTAAGTTTCGTTTTGATTTAACTGTTTTGTTTAGTTAGTTTAGCTGTTAGTTGATCCTTTAGTTTAATCAACTTTAGTTTAGATTTTGTTTAGGCTGAAATTGCGTTTTAACTAAGGGTTTGAATCAGCTGGTAGGTTTAATTGACTATAATTAATAGCTAATGGTTAAGGGGGTTGGTCAATCACCTTAGGTAAGTGATTTCAAGAAGAATACAAGGGTATCTGGGTAATTAGAGTGAGGAATGTTGTAGATCACACTAGGATAGCTTAGATTCTTCTCGAATAGGACTTTAATACATATTTTCACAACTTAAGGGGTATAACTTGGGTAACAATCTAGGAAATAAAGGACTATTGGGATAAAATCAGAAAAGTCAAGGGCTGCCCCCATCTCTGCCTATAAAAGGGCATGCCCTTGCCTTGAATAGGAGAAGTTTTGAGCCTCTGAAAAGCCCCTCTCATTGTTCACAAGCTCCATATCTAAAATTTGAAATTCAAGTTCCAAATCTGCAAAAAATCAAAGAAAAACAACAGAAATTAGAAAAAATCAAAAAATATTGTTTCATTTAATTCCTTAGGTTGATTTCAAGTTTTAAGTGGTTAACTTGGCATTGCTGAGTTCAAATTCTGGTAATTGAGATTCAAAAGTGATTCTATTGGTTTTTCTCGAGGTGATTTTGGGTTTAATTGAACCATTTTGGGATCAGCTCAAGGGTTTTGTCATTGTGAATGGTTCTGGGTATATTTGGGAGTCGTTTGAGCCTGTGCAAGTTAGTTTTGGTTTGAATTGCTAGTCTTCTATTAGCTCGTTGAAATATTTCTGGACTATACTTCTTCCTGGGCTATTGTGGTGCTACTTTGGGCTTTCAACTTGCTTCATAGCTTGGTTGCACTCACTGACTATTGCTGATATACTTGATGTGCTAATCTCTCATCAATTTCGTTGTTTTTTTCATTTCCACTTACATGTGCTTAGCCTTCAAGTCTATGAAATGAGATAAATCTGCTATTTGAAGTTGATCTATGAGCTTCATGTATTCTGGTTGATTCTGATGTATAGAATAGTAGTTTATTAGATATTTCATGTGGTGTAATAGATTGATACTGGACCGTTCTGATTTTAGACTTCTAATTCTATTCTTACAAGCATAAAAATGTGTAATCAGCAATTCTAATTTGATTCGACTTGTGTTATTAATATAGTATAGTGTAGTGTAGTGTATTTTAGTTTGTTTCTAATAGATAGAAAATAAAGCAAATGCAGTAGTGATATTAGTTATGTGAAGTATAGTAATCTTGCTATTTCATGTCCAACTCTGAATTGTAAATCATTAGGCATTCAAGTTGTTTCTAGGATTTATGAAAATAGTATTACATGTTTACTGTTCGTGTAGTATTAGGCGAGGTTACATAGCCAAATCGCCTGAGTATCTGTAACTATTTCAACTTTCACCTTTATGATTTTTTTTTGGAATTATTGGTAGTCATGAATAGTGAAAATTGAATAATTGTATTGTTCTCCTTCCTTACAAGTATTGGTAGCAGTTGGATTAAACTACATTAATGCCATTAGCCATTGGGCCTGATCTATCTGATTTTGTAGTTAGCCTGTCTTCAGCCCATCGGCTTTAACAACTTGGTAGACGGCTCGGGACTTGGGCCCTAAACAATCTGTAGACCATTATTTCTTATGGTCTTGCCATACGGGCAACATTCAAGCTCGAAGACGGCTAGAAACAGAATACGATTAAGAAGAGGTTAATTATTTGGGATTGTTGTGTTAATTAATTAGGATTGTTTTATTATTAGAGATAAATTAAGTAGAAAATATAGTTTGTTTTAAGTTGGCCTTTAATAATAAATGAGACGAGACTCGCTAAACAAAACACATAAGTGCGGGGCCCTCTTTAAATATTTATTAAAATATCTAGAAACTCGGGAGGACCGTTTAGCGAATTTCACGGTCTTCCCCAAAGATAATAAACGCGTAGTTTCTTTAGGCGCGTATGTTAATATTACCTTCCTAAGTACGGGCGCACATTTATGTAACCCAAGTCTAAATCTCAACGAAGTCAAAATGTGTCAAAAACCACGGGTGCACTGGTGCGACGTGGTTCGAGACGCATTTTAAAATAAAAAAATAAAAAAATAAAAAATAATAAAAGCGGGTTGCTAATAAAAGACAAGTTAGAACATGTTTTGAAATCAGATAAAATCAAATACAATAGTTGAGCGACCGTGCTAGAACCACGGAATCCGGGAATGCCTAACACCTTCTCCTAGGTTAATAGAATTCCTTACTTGGATTTCTGGATCCCGGACTGTTAAACAGAGTCAATAATTTCCTCGATTCGGGATTCAACCGGTGACTTGGGACACCATTAATCTCCCAGGTGGCGACTCTGAATCTTAATAAGCAATCCTGTTTTGATTGTCTTTTAATTGGAAAAACTCCTTTACGCCCTTACGGGGTGTAGGTAAAAGGAGGTGTGATAATGCAAAGCCTCAATGTATCTGACCGAGGTTGCCACGCTACCTCGAAAGTGTGCTGACATGGAGAAGGGTCTGTGCAAGATTGAGACGTGGGAGCAGTTCAACAAGGAGTTGAAGACTCAATTCTACCCGAAGAATATGGTGTATGAAGCTAGGCGGAAGCTAAGGGAGCTCCGACAGATGGCCACAATTCCGTAGTATCTCCGCAAGTTCACTATCTTAATGCTACAAATCCCATCATTGTCCGATGAAAATTCCCTCTTCTACATCATGGATGGGTTGCAAAATTGGGTAAAGAAGGAGTTAAGAAGACATCAAGTAGCCAACGTAGACGAGGCCATAACGGTATCCAAGTCACTCGTTGACTTCAAGTTGGAGCCTGCCAAGTCCAAAGATGGCAACGCAGAGAGGGGTGGGGGGAGATCATGACAAAGACAAGGGGAAAGACGTATCCAATGTATACAAGGGCAATGGCAAGGGTCCATCCCGTAACAAAGAGATTTCCAAGAAAAACGGCAAGGGGTCGAAAAATGGTAGCGAGTGCGTGCCTAAGGGAAGGTGCTACTTCTGTAAAGGATCACACCGCGTAAGTGAATGTTCAGAGTTGGGAAAGCAATGATTGGGAACTTTGTTCAAGCATACAAGGGTGACACAGGTGGGACCACCTGCATTAGGCCGATGCGCTTGGATCTAAGCCGAAACTAGGGAATTCCAAAGCATATCTTGGCGCCATGCAAATGGAGCATGGTGGTAGAAAAAAATGTTGGTTGGACATAGTTGAAGTGGATGGCGAGTCACAAAGTGATGCATGCTAGCGGACTTTGGCGATGCATTAAGCACAGGGGTCAAGTTTTCCTGTAAGGCTGAGACCACGGAGGGCAACCAAATAGGGAGTGGAAGCATGGACCTGATGCTTGAGAAGTTGCTAGACTTGGTTGAGTCATAGGGAGATTCAGGCCAAGAGCAAGGAGAGGCATTCGATGGTCGAAGGATCGAGGCCATCATTTTGCTAGCCGTCCAAAGTATAAATGGGACAAGAAGAAAGGTGACCAGTACCTTGTGGCATGGGAAGATGAACCTCTCCACAAGGCATCATGGTTAATGGACAAAGATCTCTGGTGACGCAAAGGCGAGGTGCGCGCGTACATGTACATGCTTTGTGCCGAGGGTGACACAAAATTGGGTGGGGGAGAGTGTCATGGCCCGCCACATATGTGCTAGTTGACATATATTTTTGCCATATGGAAAGCTTACATGTAAAATAGACTAACACATGTGGGAAGGTTCTAGAGTAATATGGAGATTTCTCATGAAAGACCTTAGAACCCTATGGAATTTCTAGGAAGTCCTTAGAAGATTCTAGTTATGTAGAAAATTCTAGAGAAGGGACTTACTTGTAAATAATAAGGGCCTTGTGTATTAATTATTATTTACTCACTAGCCACTAGGAGACTAGTATATAAAGGAGGTTATTATTCATTTGTAACTCATCAATAAAAATAATCAAGTTCTCTCTAATACAAAAGTTCCCTTTGACAATGCTCTTGTTTTCTAACATTCCCTTAGCGATCTTTAGTGTAGTAAGGTTGACTTGGCATAACAAGAACGTGAGCAAGTTATGCAAAATCGTGAGCGAATTGCCAAGTGCCACACATGTACTTCATTGACGACTAAGGACGTGACAATTTGGACCATTGAACATTTGCTTTTGGCAAAGATATAAGGTGACCGTCTACAATCCAAAAAGATAAAAAAAAAAAAATAAGCATTTTTCTAACACATACCTCTTCATTTTGTTTTCAGATAGAAAAATAGTTGAATATTTTATTAAAAATTCCCTATCTTAGACTAGGAAAAATTATTTAGGAATAGATTGTTGTTAGGACCAGAGGCGGATTCACGTGGAAGGGCATGGGGCACGTGCACCCATGCTCCCCTCCTTAGTCTGTATATCACAGGGATATTTTTCGGATAAAGTATTTAATTTTTCACGTGGGAACCCATGGTCAAAAGAATATTTGGTGCAGTGGTAGCTTTGTGCACCATTGACCCCCACATCTAGTGTTCAAATCCACTCGCCTATCCTCCATCTCTAAGCCATTTTTTATTTCTATTTCTTTTTCTATTTCTCTTTTTCGTTCTTTTCTGTTCTGTTCAAATCCCATGCCATGTCTTTCTTTTTTTTTCTTTTTTTCTATGCATTCTTCTCTTTTTTGGTTCACCCTTTGATATATACTTGAATTAAATATTGAGTTTAACACTTGTAACTATAAATAATGACGCTATTATTGATAGTTCTCCAAGGTAAGTTTTAGAAAACCAAATCCAGCGCTGGGTCGAATAATGGTGTACCCATCCAGCTGAAATCCTGGATCCGCCTCTGGTTAGGACACCGTATGTGTGATATTCTCAATTATCGACCAGTATGTTGCTAAATAAGTTTCCCATTATACGATGAACTGTGACAATAATCAAACTTAGATAGAATATATGGTGATCTGTTTTTTAAGAAAATATATGTATTTTGGAACCCTTTGTTAAATTGCTTTTAGGGCAAAATGGAAAGGAAACATTTGAACTATTCTTCTATCAGGTTAAAAGTCACTCATGGGCGGCAAGGCATGCAATTTGTCGTTACTGTCTTTAACTCAACACGCATGCTTACGTATATAATGTTTAAAAGACGATGTCCGTCTGACCACTGTGAGCACGTGATTTTTTTTGCTCTCACGACGATTACTCCTAAAATTATAAAATAAAATAGTTTTGATATCACATTTGAATCGATTGTGT
>MU742177.1:25470-38274 GCA_026770625.1 Nicotiana glauca
ACAAATTAGCTATTCATAATAGTATGTAAAACTACAATACTAAAAGTCATAACCAACAATGAAAAATAGGAAGAGGAAGGAAAAACTTGTAGAAGAATTCTCCGCCTTGCTCCCAATGTGTTCTCTGCCTCCTTAGGTCAAATCTATGTCAAAAATATGTCCCTCCTCAAAAATACCATTTTTTCATGTATATATACCAAGTAGGGTCGGGCCCAAACACTTATACCTTCTTCTACACGAAAAAGGACAAGTTTTAGGCCTGGATGGCCGCGGTTATACCGCGGTCGCGGTCAAACCGCGGCCAAACACCCTCTCAGATTCTTCATTCGTCCGCGAATGCCTTCTGCCGCGGTTCTACCGCTATCGCGGTAAAACCGCGGTTGTTCACCCTGTTCCATTTGGAATTGGGAAAAACGTAAAACATAAAAGTTGTATCCCTTTGAGTTATATTTCCAACCATATATTATGAAGCCCAAATGGAGTTCTGAGAAAAAAGTTATGTACATTTTACTAGACAGTGTGCAATATGCCTCATCGAGTCTTCGTTTGTTCTCAACTATCAAATTTGACCCCCGAACACGACCCCGGCTTAATTCCTTGAGCTTTTACTCAAACTTCAGAGCTTCAAATCACTTAAATTCATTCCATAACATCTATATAGCTCGGAATCACACCTACAAGGCATAAAACACACAATTAGTGCAAAACACTAGCGATTAAAGCTCAAACTCAACTAAAGTGAAGTAAATTAGAGCGTAATAATCGACTAAAACACATAATTATAGCCGATCATCAATTAACATTAGAGATATGGTCAAAGCAATCTTGAGCTTCTGAAAACTCTCCCCACACTCGTCTGACCACCTGGATACCCTCACTGGACAACACGTTCCCCAAGAATGCTACTGAATTGAGCCAAAATTCACACTTGGAGAACTTTGCATAAAGCTTCCCCTCCATCAATCTCTGCAATACAACTCTCAAATGTTGAGCATGCTCCTCCTGGTTACGAGAGTATACCAAGATGTCATCAATGAACACAATAACGAAGGAATCCAAATATGGCTGAAATACACTGTTAATCAAATATATGAACGTAGTTGGGGCAGTGGTCAGCCCAAAAGACATCACTAGGAACTCATAACACAACAGGAAGGTCCACTTCACTCCTAAACTAAACTACATGAGAGGTCCTTCAATACACTCACAACTCAAGGCTATATGCCAACTTAAGACAGAAGTCAAACACTCAATGGTTCGTGCTACATCTCCAGCCAATTCTTTTTGTCACTGTCAAACAATCTGAACACATCTCACCATCAAATCACACTCACCACATAGTCATCCAGTCACAAAATCCCACCAATAAGGACACAAATAGACTTATAGGTCCTAAATGCTCATGCTCACACAATCGAAATCTTAGCACTCGAGACATAGACCAAACCCGGCCTCAAGTCCTCCAGAATGGCCCATTATCAACATGCTAAAATCACATCTCGCATTGCACCCATAGAAATCACAAGTCGTCGATGCACAGCTGATACCGAGTGCTTACGTGCACATTCGAATACCTGAAAGGAATTTAAATAGATACGCTTTTGGCTGAATAAATCGATTCGCACGATAAGAATTCAAGAATGTGAGATTTTTTCTAAGGGTTTTGTAGCCTCTCGAAGATAAGTACAGACGTCTCTGTACCGATCAGCAAGACTCTACTAAACTTGCTTATGATTAGTGAGACCTATGTAACCTAGGCTGCGATACCAACTTATCACGACCCCAAACCACCCCGGCAGTGATGGCGCCTATCGCAGTACTAGGCTAGCCGATTCGATATTTATAACATAACAGACCTTTTTCATTAGTTCATTTACAAATTAGATATTCTCATAAATCTTCCATTCAAACATATCAAAACAAGCAAAAATATGTTTAACATTAAAGAACTGCTCGATCTCGAAGTCACTAATGATGAGCATCTAGAGTACAAGTTTAATACAGTATACTAAAATGACAAAGGAGTCTAAAGCAACTGAACAACTATAAGATAGGAGAGAGAAAAATAGGGCTATGATCGACATGCAGCTACCTTACTAACTCTGATGGACTTGCCACTGAGTAATCAACACCCGTTACCGAGCTCAGAAATACCTAGATCTAAACACAAGGTGCAGGTAGTAATATGAGTATGCAAACTCAGTAAGTAACAATCATAAATAAAGGTTGAGTGCAATGACGAGCAGTAAAATCACATAAAGTTCACAATATAAAGTCTTAGTGAAAAATAACAAAGACCAAATCAGTATCCCAGTCAAAATATCTCGTAAAACTCCAGTTTCAATGAAATTCATATAAAAACATTTTTTCAATAGTTTTCATTAGAGGCTCAATATAAAAAAATGGAGTGAAATAGTAATTTCATAAACAAGCCCCTTGGGAAAGTATCACTCATATATAGCCTCTCGGGCGAAGTATCACTCATATATAGCCCCTCAGGCAAGCCTCTCAGTCACTCGTGGATCAACACTCATCAATCAGCACTCACGCTCAATAGGTACCATATAATAACTGTTGCGGCATGCAGCCTGATCCCTAAATATGTAGTCGACTGTGTTCAATAGGGGTGTGCAGACTCCGGGGGGGCTCCTACAGCCCAAGCGTTATATCGATGCGTCGTGCAGCCCGATCTATATGCACACACACACACACACACACACATATATATATATATTCCACTCCTTTGATAGATTTGTTAAAGAAGAACGTTAGGTGGGATTGGTCAGAAAAATGCAATGTTGCATTTGATGTGTTGAAAGAAGCCATTGCCTCGGAACCTATCTTGCGGCTTGCTGATTTTGAGTTGCCCTTTGAAGTTCATACCGATGCATCCGACAAGGTTGTTGGAGGCGTGCTAGTTCAAGAAGGTCATCCTGTGGCCTTTGAAAGCAGGAAGTTAAATAAAGCGAATCAGAGATATTCAGCTCATGAAAAGGAAATGGTTGTTGTTATTCATTGCTTACAAACTGGCGTGTTTACTTGCTGGGAACAAAATTCATCGTGAGGACGGACAATGTGGCAAATACTTTCTTCAAGACACATAAGAAATTGAGTCCAAAGCAAGCACGTTGGTAGGAATTTTTAGCAGAATATGATTTTGTATGGGAGCATAAGCCGGGAAAGCACAACCATGTCGCGGATGCATTGAGCCAGAAGGAAGTCTTTGCTGTTGTTTATTCCATTACACGACTTGAGTTAGATTTTCTTGATAAAATCAAGTCATTTGTTGTGAATGATCCATTGTACATAAAAACAATGAATCATGTGAAAGAAGGTATTGTGAGGAGGTACTGGATCGAGGACGATCTTCTCTATTTTAAAGGGGGGAGAATTGTTGTACCACTTGGTGAAGGACTGCATCGTGAATTACTGAAGGAGACGCATGATACACTTTGGGCTGGTCATCCGGGCATTGAGAGGATGCTGGCGATGTTGTTCGCGATATTATTTCTGGCCAAAGATGGAACAAGATGTGGAAGCTTATGTGAAAAGTTGTCTTGTTTGTCAGCTTGATAAAACCGAACGGAAGAAAGAAGCAGGTTTGCTGCAACCTTTGCCAATTCCGGAAGAGACATGGCAATCCGTTTCAATGAATTTTATCAGCGGGTTCCCTAAGGTCAATGGGTTGTCTTCGATTATGGTAGTGATCGACAGATTTTCAAAATATGTTGTTTTTATTGCTGCTCAAATAGAATGTCCCTCTAAAGTTGCTGCAGAGTTATTCTTCAAAAATATGGTGGAGTATTTCGGTATGCCAGAGGATGTTATTAGTGATCGGGATGCACGGTTCACAGGCAAATTCTGGACGGACTTGTTCAATTTGCTGGGTACAAACTTGAAGTTCTCAACAGCAAAGGACTCGTGTTTGGAATGGCTCACTATATGCTACTTGCCAATGCCAAACGAAATACACATATAAAAAGGAGCTTGCCTATGGCAGTTTTACAAAGGGCAGTTAAGACAATGTGTCATGCACATGATATTCCTAAAAACAAGCTTTTCTTAGTTTGTTGTATTTTCCCCAATTTAAATACGGGCGATATCTTCTTTAAGAAAATTCACTCTCACACCTCAAGCCTTCTTCAATTCCGTTTTCAATTTACGATTATATCTAATACAAGGTTGGGCAATTACAATGTGAATCAAATGATCCATAAATAGTAAAAATACATGATCAACTTGAAGGAAGTGATATATATTCCCGTAGTAATTGAGAGAGAAATTATTACTACTCCACTACTTAAGAAGTTAAGATAGAGTTACAGAGATGTAGAATTATAGAAAGACAGTAGCTGTTGTGACATGAGCTGTTGTCGAGACTCGAGAGGATACAGACAAATTAAAAGACTTCACTGTAGAGTGGTCCCTGTTTGCCCTAATGAATCTGTCAATAATATGTCTCAGTTACACACACTATATATAGTGCATGACCGTTAAGGGTATTTTGAAGTGATGGAATTAAGAGACATTGTAACACTAGGAGATCGATTATATTTATCAGATTAATAGCCTGTTTGGCCAAACTGCAAAAATCAGCTTATTTTGAGAAGTATTTTTTTTTTTCAAAAGTGCTTTTCTCAGAAGTACTTTTGGTAAAAAGTAGTTTGTGTTTGGCTAATTAGTTTGAAAAACAATTCTGAGCGGCAAATAGTGTTTAGCCAAGCTTTAAAAAACTGCTTCTAAGTGTATTTTTCTCAAAAGTGCTTCTCAGAAAAATATTTTTGGAGAGAAGCTACTTTTTTCTGCTTCTCCTCGAAAATACTTTTTTTTCTTCCAGAAGCTTGGCCAAACACATCAATTTTTGGCCAAAAGTGCTTTTGGCCAAAAAAAAAATACTTTTGGCCAAAAATAAGCTTGGCCAAACAGGCTGTAAATTTATCAAATTATTGGATCGTGGAACAGTCAAGTAATTGAATAAATTTGTTTGCTTCATGGGATGGGAAAAATTGAGACCAAATTCCCCTTGGGTGTGAGCATGGGCGAAGCTACATATCTTATAGGTCAATTGATCATCCTTCGTTGAAAAGTTATATTGTATATATAAGTAATATACTGTATTATATTTTAGAGGTATATAACATGTAGTGAACACTTTTTTTCGGAGAATATTTTTCAATTTTTAACTCTGAATACCCTTAAAAAAAATTTCAACATATGCAGCTGTTCTTTGTCGTTCAGTACACGAGCAGTTAAAAGGGGAGTGAATATAGTTACATGATTGTTCTAATAACGTGAGATCTAAGGCAATACAATCGCTAATTCAGCTGACAACATGCGCATGCGTTTTTACCAATACTTTAACGTCCAAAAAATGTAGTAGGTTGAAGTTTTCGTTCATTTTGCATGCAGCATTTTGGACGATACAGAAAAATTGTAAGTAACATAGTACTTAATTATGAATTTATAATTGGCATATCATTTAAAAAGTCATGGCAAATCCATGAGAAAGTGACAGTTCTATGCATTAGTCAGAGTTGGATGTCCTTTCGACATCATTACTTCTCAATAATTGACAAACGAAGATTAATAAATCGAGGGATCACTTCATAGCCTAACTTTTTCAACTTCACGTATGCATAATTTTATTTTCTACAAGAGATATCCATTTACTTATTATCACAATGCGATATTTAAGGGGTCGTTTGGTTCCAGGTATTAGTTATGCGTATTAGTTATGCAAATACATATTAGTTATGTATGTATTAGTTATGCAGTAATAAGTAATGCACGGATTAGTTATGTAGTGATTAGTTATGCAAAGTTGAATTATGTTGGTATTAGTTATATAAGGATTAGTAATATAAATGTAATGTGAGTGTTATTTAGTATTAGCTTATTTTATTTATTACTTTATTTTATTAAAATTGTTAGTATAGTTTAAATATGTTTTTTTTAAACAAAAAAAGAATACAAGTTTGAATAATGGGTATTCTTGTCATTTTGTGTTTTAATACAAGTATTACTAATATATGTAAAAGTTATTCCATGTACTACCCCGCATAAATAATACATAGATTCTCTCATAACTTATACATGTATTAGTTATGCGAAAAATAAAAACATGAACCAAACATTGTATTAGCAATGCTACATTTTATGTGGAAAAGAGGAAAAAACAATCAAACATTGTATAACTTATGCTAGCTTCTATGTGGGGATTATTTTTTCTCCTTCTCTTAACCAAACAATGTATAAAGTTATCCTAGTTTTAATACATGTATAACTCCTCTCGAACCGGTTACCAAATGACTCCTAAGTATTTTGAGTTTAAGATAGTAATAATTTTAAGGCATTAATTTATGCTTCAAATTAATATTTACTTTGTGTTATTTATGAGCTGAATCTAATAAACCTATCCACACAGTTATTGTCAAGTAAGCACTGAATCAAAGCAAGGAGTGCAATCTTGCGTTATTGCTCATAAAAGTTTTGGGAAATCTAATTTATGATCAACGATGGACATTTTTGGATTTATTGCATGGGGAGGAATCTTGTCACGATCTCAAATTTTCCTCCGTTGAATATTATGATGGCACCTAGTCTCTACGACTAGGTAAGCCTAACAAATAATAATATCTTGGCGTAATAAACTATCAAATACTAAACAAGTTAAATACTGATATAACCTTCCGAATCAACATAATCTCAATAGAACACTCCCCAAAACCGGTGGAACTGAGTCGTAAGCTCTATAAAATAATTCTAGAATATCTAGTACATCACTAACTGAAAGAAATACAACACGAAGTAAAATAAGAAGGTGACTCCGAGGCTTATGGACGTGGAGAAGATATACCTTGAAGTCTCCCAAGCAGCAGCTACAAATAATCTCTAATGAACAGCACGAGCAGACGTATCTGGATCTACATAAAAATGAGCAGAAGCAAAGTATGAGTACACCACAACAGTAACAAGTAAGTACCGAGCCTAACCTCATTAGAGAATAGTGACGAGGCCAGGTCAAGACACCTACGATAGGATATAAATGAGCAGAATGAAATGTAATATGGATATGTAATGAAAAGTGAAGAAACAAATTATACCAAATAAGATAATAACATGACTAGTACCGAAATTAACAACGAAAATAGCATAAAAAGCAACTAAAGAGACTACACTGATCATGTACGGACAACAACTGCTAGAATAATAAGGAATGAGACAACAAGAAATATTCTCACCAAAACCCTTTGGACTTGAAATAAACAGCAAGAATCACAACGAGGTACCGCCTAGTGAAATCAAAATCGAGGTACCGCCTCGTAAAATCAAGAATCACAACTGAGGTACCACCTCGTATTCACGTTTCTCAATTTCAATAACAATCACTCCTTATACCGTCGCGTGAGCCATACAATTGAAAATAGGTTTTTGAAAACAATTTGTTTGAAATAGCTACACGCACTTTCACCCACCTTATGATGTCACGTGTTTTACGTAGTTTCCCTTCAAGCAACACGCACATAAGTACCACCTTATATCGCCGCATGCACATTAACCGCAAGCCTTATATCATCGCATGCGCGTCAATATCATATAACAATAACAATTCGCATCACAACTGCTCATATATCACAAATGGCCAACAACAACAAAAATAACAATACCAATATTTCCATAACAACAGGCCATGGATTCACCACAACGTATACAAGAATATCAAAAATAACAATGGAGGTAAAATACTCAATAAGATAGATGTCTCAATGATAAATAACTTTACATCAATGAGTTAACGATTTTCATAACTTTAACACCAATTAACTCAACAATGAGATAAGTAATGCATAACCACGATATTAGATAAGACTAACTCACAATAAAAGAGATATCATTTGCCAAGAAATTTCAAATAATGGAAATCAACAAGGAAAGGGATAACATGAACGATTACTTCAAGTAAATGATAATCGATAAGGAAAGAGATAACACGATCAACAACTTCAAATTGTGATAATTAACAATAAAGAGATAACATATAGCAATAAAAAAAGCAACAAGTTCAATTAAAGTAGGAGAGGTGATCAATTAGGAGGTAGAACTAGTATTAACGAAATCACTTAAGGTATGTGATCACACCCAACTATCCTTATAAAAAGGACAATACGGCCGTTACAAATATAATCCGGTTTACACGTCCGGAGTCGAATCCCACAGAGAATTAACCTATCAATTACCTTTGTCGGAATCACTAAATCCTTTATAATCAATTTCCCCAAACTTTGTAAATAATAGTTGATGGTATTTCTACTAACTACGATTGCAAGTAAATAACTAACAGCTGTAAACTAAATATGCTGGGTTGTAAATAATAATGAGAAGGTTCTAAGGTAATGATTTTCCCTATTGATGGAATCCCTTCCGGTTACGTTACGTATAGATTTACCAAAATATCTCTATCAATCATGATCACTCTTATTACCGTAAATCTCTCCCGAGTAATTGCAATAATTTACTAGATGCACTCTCCCGAGTTACACTAGCTGACTTTGTTTATTACAGCTCACTTTAGATCACACCCAAGGCTTCGTTCTCCCTAATACCGCCTTTAAACCCGCAATTATA
The DNA here is from genome assembly GCA_026770625.1 of Nicotiana glauca. NCBI lineage: Eukaryota > Viridiplantae > Streptophyta > Magnoliopsida > Solanales > Solanaceae > Nicotiana > Nicotiana glauca. The sequence continues at coordinate 34,096 of MU742177.1, forward strand.
GATCCCTTTTATACTTTGGGAGTGGTATTGTTCAATAATTACCTAAATATGTACTCTCTCCCAAGTTATGCACACTAAATAGACACAGCTAATTGAGGATCCTATCAATTAACTACAATAAATACGTAATTGAACAAATAGAGATTAATCGGCAAACTATATGAACATAATCAAAAAGTGCATCCTTCAATAGGTTCCATCAAAACCTTAGAGTAAATTATTTTGCTACTCATAACAAATTGAAGATAAAATACGAAAATATTCATCATGTAAAATTGCAAGCAAAAGAAGAAATAAAGAACTATGATGTTTTGGGTGATCTCTCACACTTGTTTTTCTTGCCAAAGTACTCTCAAAAGTAAGTTTTACCCTATGAAAACCTTGATTTTTTAACCTTGGGCGAGCTTGACTTTATATAAGTTAAGTGGGTTTCTCTCCAGATTTCCAATTTTTCCCCTGAATAACTCTTTTCCGGACTGGGACACGCGTGAGCTCGCGCATTACTTCGTGCGGCCTTCGCGCGTTTTCTCCAACATTATGCCTCATCCCTCCTAACACGCGCGAGCTTGAGCATGAGTTTGCGCGTCTGCTCGCGCACCTGGACCCATGTTTCTTCCATTTCTTTGTCTTGTCCTTGCGCGCACTCAGCTCCGAGGGGTCGTTCTTGCTCATAAATCATTCCAATAGCCTCTTGAAAGCGTCATATAAGCTCCTCATCCTGCAATGTATACAAATCACAATTAGAGCCTATTTTTCATCAATTAACCATATTATTACGTTGAAATATAATTAAGCAGACGCATAAACAATAGCTAAATCACCTAGATTTCGCCTATTATCAACACCCCACACTTAATTCATTGCTAGTCCTCGAGCAATCAAACTATACTCTCTAGAGAATCCTTCACTCAACCATTTTCCCTAACGCATTATACCTAGAACAATGTATATACATTACACCTAGCAGTGAACAATCCTAGCCTCAAAGTCAACTCTCACGTGTCATGCAATATTCACACTTCCTCAAAGTACTCTACACAGAAGTCAAGACTTGTTTTTCCGTTAAGAATCATATGCCCTCACAATCACATCAACAAAAACTGAGTACAATCCAACATATACTATTCATATACTCACATATATCAAGGAAATCACTCACTCTCACAACTAAGTCACATGCATGCAATTGGTACTATAAGCTTGCCCTTAATGTAAATCTTTACTAATATAGGCTCACTCAGTCAAAAATCAATTAGGACTTTTCGTGATTGTAATGTGGGCTAAGGGACGAGTAGGATATATTTAAGAATAGTGACTCAACCTCCTAAGCACTTTAACACATCACATGAGCAAATTTTTTTTAGCGTAAATTTTTTTTTTCCAATCCACTTCTCATTCACAAATAATATCATCACACAAATATTCCGTTCTTCTTTAAGCACTCTATTAATTTATACCCACTAGCTGGAACAAGACACAATGTATTCATCTCTCTTTTTTTCTTTTTCTTTTCAGTTTATCCTTCTTGTCACTCAATTTCCGCTAGTGGTGTATTCGTTTACAAAACAAGTGCACCTTTCATCCTTTTATCGGTTCCACTCAAAAGCCACTGCACACTTATTTCCTTTTTACTTCTTTTGCGCTTCTCTCACAATTAAAGTGCTTTAAGAAGTAAAAGGATCAAAATAATATCAATTAAGAACAAAAGGGTATAGGCTTGTAATGCGGGTGCCAAACAAAAGTCTAAAGGCTCAAAAGAGTTAACTAGGGACAAATTTTATTTGTGATAAGCAATAAAGCTCAAAAAGGTCAAAGAAAGACTAAAATCATTTTTCAACCCGAGCATCACCTAAGATTTCGCTTCAACTCACATACTGGGCAAGTTCTAGACACAAGTACAATACATGGACTACACAAACACTCGCCACACATGGAATATGACTCATTCAGATCAGCTCATTAAGACGCTATATTACGGGCATTCAATTTAGTAACAAATTTGTAAGGCACTTTCAGTGAGATTCAACAATTAGGACTAAGCGTTACACTCTAGGGTCTATTGTGTTCAGGTGTGTCAACGCTATAGGTTCTCTTCCAATTTATAGCTCGTAGCCCATTACCCTAATCTACAAATAAAAAAACAATATAAAAACTACTTATGCACGGTTCAAGCTAAACCCTTGGAAAAGAACCGCGGCCTAAAGAAAAACCAATGGGGAGTTGCTACAGTACCTAAGAAAAAAAACTTTTTGGTGTTTTATTTAGACTAACTTCCCTCAAGAAAATCGTCTAAAAGATCTGTCATCAGGAAGAGCGTACAATTTTTCAGTTTTTGTTTTCTTGACTGTGTCCCTCAAGAACCCCGTCGAAAGGGATTCGTCATCGGGCCGAGCCATTTACCTAAATTAACAAACGACTCCTACTTAACACAAACTGTCAAGTCAACATGAAACAAACAAAACAAACAGTTAATTTATACAACTACATACAACATACAATGAAGGAATCCCCACCCCTCACTTAAAAAATGAAGACATGTCCTCATGGCTTAAAATTTAAAAGAGCAGTGAGGTAAATGGACTTCTCTGAAGCTTCACTACTGGTCGAAAATGGTTTCGGGGTTCACGTTGCATGCACGCCCCAAAGCTCGCAGCCAACCTATGAACTTCTTTTCCGACTTTACTTGTCGGTCAGCTATCGCGTCCACACGAGTGCCCAACTCAGTCATAGAGGTGCGTAGATCAGCCACCTCCTGCTGCAATCTGGTGTACCGAGACACTCTGGCAGTTCCTGAAGAGGACGCTGCTCATGACGGTGCTGGTGGGGCTGGCTCCACGTCCATTTGTTCATCCTCTTCCTCCTCCGATGCATCAAAACCACTCTCATCCTCTCCACCTGCTGCTGCCGCTAGGGCTGGCCCCGTGGTGTTCTGGCCAAGTCTGATCTTGTGGCTTTTTTTACCAGCCGGTCCACACAAATATTTTCGGGCACCTGCACTTGCCTGTAGAGCTTAGTCACCAAAGAGGGGAAAAAGAACCTATACATGCATTGGGGGCACCGGAGAAACATTTCGTCGTGGATCACTTTGGCCATGTCGAAGGGAAGACCCATAATGAAACACCAAATTAATGCAGCTCGGGGTCCATTTACCTCCGTAGTATTTTTGGAGGGAATCAGGCGACTGTTGATCATATACAACCAACTTTTCGCTTCTGGAGTTAAGACGGAGGAGTGGAACTTATCTTCGTGTTCCAGCCACTCCACCATTTTTTCGAGTGCGCAAATCGCATCAAAGAAGCGCTCCCACTTTGCATCTGTTGGATTTTTGCCATACTCATAAAAGTCAGTATTCTCATGCAGAGGGTCGGGCAATTGATATGCTATGCGTATCGCCTCAATGGAGGCATCCACCGCCTTGCGGCATACCGTGACCACATTGTTGACATGCTCTGGCAGATTAGCATAGAATTCGCGTACAACCATTACATTAGCCTCCCTTGGATCATCAATGAAGGCCTATAAACCCTGCTCCATCAACTCCGAATACATGTGTGGGCAGCGTTCCTTGACCAAACGGAGGTCAATTCCCCTCTCCAGAATTGGCGTTTTTGCAGCCTTCTCCGTAAAGCGGGTCTGAGCCTCAGGTGAAACAAATTTTTTGTTGTCATAGGGACGTACAGGGGCTGCCCGTTGAGTCCGAGATGTGCCGGCTTGACAACTTGATGATGGACCTGTGGCTAGGCGCTTTCGCGATGGTGCCATAATACCTGCAAAACGTGAACACATTAGCTCAGCCCAACAAAAATATTGTGACTTAATGCGGTTGCTCAGACTTCACACGCAAAATTGGTCACAACTACATAATCATGCTCATTGAGACCTTTCCACAAACACCTTGTGGGCAGTAGGCTCTCACAACTCTTTTCTAAGTGTCTTGCAACAAAGGTCCCCTACAAAATCTCATGCATAGACCAATTCAAGTACCACCCACCCCACACTTACCACAAACCAACTCCACAACATATTTCACCAATTACTACACAACATCTAAGTATAACTCCTACAATAAGCATAAGAATACAACAAACAAATCTGAAAATTAAAGAAAGAAAGAAAAAGAGAAGAAAAAAAATAATCTAGGGCTCATACACAGGGGTGCTGGAATTTGGTGAAGGAGTT